>QJPP01005115.1:0-74849 GCA_003996215.1 Jaltomata sinuosa
GATGACACAAACATCGAATGTTGACGATTGAAAGTCAAACTTACGATGAAATATGGACCCAAATAAATAGGATTTTGACAGAGAAAATAATATGTCCATGTAGAACGCGAGGAGTCAAGGATATTCTAAAGGTAACAAATTACCCTAAGAGGTTAGAAAGGGGTTCTAGGATATCCTATCAAGGAATAGATCAAATCAAGAGATGATTTGCATGTCAAAAGAAGATTTCTAGAGGACAAGCTCAAATCATAACGTTAGAATAAAGGAGGATTTGACTAGGCCCTAAGATTGTATGATTTGGGCCTAAAGGAAAAGGTACGGTACTATAAAATTACTTGCATTAAGTGCAAATAAATGAATTTTGACGTCGCCTAAAGCTTGAAATTCTAAGAGTAAGGGATAGGCTAAGACAAGAATGATAACGTAAACATAAAAGATTAGCACATAGCAAATAAATATATGCATCATTCTGGTGTCACGAACACCCATTTATAGTTAATACATGCATGAGTTAAGTATAAGGGGTGGGCACAACACTATCTTAGGTTTCCAAGATTTGGATGGACACAGACTTAAAGTTTTCCTATGCGAGGAGGCACGTGGTCACACGGTAGCAAAACTATCCGCTCACCCCACGTCTATGCCAACTCTTTAAAATGGGTGTTTGAAAGAATTTTGGAGAAGTGCAAAGGCACAACTCACGTGTATGGTGTGTGAAAGTGTGAAGCTCCCAAGTGGGGGAAGTATGAACGAAATGCCAGTTATGAAAAGCGATAACATGTAGCATATAAAAAAGGAAAGTAACGTATTGAACAGTTAATGAGAGCAGTAAAGAAAAAAAAAAGCAAGTAAACAAATTAATAAATAATCACAAGTAATTTGACAAAAGAGCAAGCTAAACATGAAAAAATAAGAATAACGAAATTAATTAGGAAGAGAAAACATTCTTTAAATAAAATAAGGTAACACAAATTCCCACATAACATAAAATCCGTAATGGTTAGAACCTAAGTATCCCAGCAGAGTCGCCATTCTGTCGCGCCCCATTTTTTCTCGCAAAAATTGGAATTCGACGTGACAACTCTCTTTTGGATGGAAAAGAGTGAAGAGTCGCCACCTAACGAATTTAAGGCGCGTTAGGGCACCGTTCTAACTAATTACAATTAAATTAAATTTTAAGTCTATGCAACCAGAGAATCGGGTAAGGGTTCAAGTTACCTCGAAAGGAAGGTGTTAAGCACCTTTCGAGGTCCACAAATATGGGTCCCTGCCGGATTAATTATTTATGTGGGGAGTATGTGATAAACAAAGGTCGGTTAATAAATTCAAGTAAAAATATTATTTTTTAAAAGAAACAGGTAAGCTAGGCTAATTAAATTATTAATAAATCTAAGTGAAAAAGAAATCGGCGCAAATTACAATTGACATACATGAACGAATAAATAAGAAGCGAGATAAGCAAGAGAAAAGAATTGACACAAATGATATAAAGAAGATAACTTAATTACTAAGTGACTTAGTTAACTACCCCAAACAAATGGAAAGAAACAAACCTAGGTTAATTTTAACCTATTCGGATCAGCGCCCGGCTTATTTATCGAAGATAATTTCAAAGTCATTGTCGTGTTCTGCTCGGGTCGATTTTCATCATATCCGTCGATCTACCCACCTAAGTTAGTTATTAAGATTGTCATTAACCTAAAAGCGCACTAAAAAAATGAAAAGACTAACGCGTCTTAAGATGCCTACCCGTCCCGACTTAATGTCCAAGAGGCGTTGAACTTACTATTTGGATATGTGTCTAGACAAATGAAAGTCTTAAGGTTATTAATTAGACTCAAGCTTTAACGTCAAGCAAAATAAGTAGGACTTCCACAATTAACACGTAATGACTTCACGTAAGCCTCTTAATTAATTAGATGATTAATATGCCAAAATTAATTACGTCAGGGAAGAGACACTGATAGGCCAAAGCTTCTAAAGAATGCAATCACATTGAAATGAGCTAGTCACAATTCCAGTAAATGCGCAGACCACAAATGGTTGGATTTCCTATATGCATAATTCTAGGAACAAAACAAATCATGCATGAGCAAGGGCCGATTATACTCTTAGATCTTTAGGCATGCTTTTCACTGATTCAAATTATCTCTATATGCATGATATGTAAAAGTGATTTAAATATGATAATGCTTCAAAATCAATTTAATTAATCATGTAGGCATGATTTCTAAAGTACTATAATAAGAACGCTTCAGGTTATCAGCAAGATATAATTAAATCCTATAACTATGGTGACTAATTAATTTTAAATGTTGAAACTGATTTTTTGCATCATGATAACTAACTTAGTTATGCTAAAATATATTTTTTTTGCATCCTATAGACATGGTAACTAATTATGTTATATTAGTTATTCGGCAGAAATTACGAGTAACATGCAAAAATGAAAGTTGTACAAGCATGCAAGGAACGTAAGAATCATAACTTGAATTTAAGACGTACATAACAACTAGCATACCAGATTGCTATATTCTGGAAATTCCTTATCAAACCTATTGATATGTCATTTTAAGTTAAATTAACAAGCCATTTAGTTAATGTCTATAGTCATGCTTTCTACGTTTTCAATTAGATAGAACACGTAGCACATAGTTTGCCCCTCCCCCATAGCAATCCCTAAAGTATTTCATTTATTATCAAAGTTTATACAATAATATTACAGACCAATGAATGAATGAGAAAATAAAATAAGACAGATCTAAGCTTTGGAGACTCTCAAATCTCGGGCAATTCTTCACTGTGTAACCATCTTCTAATAGAAACCTGTTAAATATAGCATAGGATTCGGAAGATACTAGTATGACCCATGAAACTACCCTCGACATGTCAGAGTTCCTGAGAATCTCAAGGATTCTAGGCAGTGCTTATGTCGGGGCATGGGAATACATTAGGACCTCCGTATTCCACAAAATACAATGAAAACAAAACCAAGCCAGAAGCAAAGGTAATCATATAAACCAACCAGTCAAACAACATAAGCCAACTAACAAGTTCATGCTAACAATGGTTTAATGCAAACATAAATATAAGTTTTAAATTGACATCCTATAGACATGCTTTTATAAACAAATCACAGAACAATCATGGCTAAACACAGATGGATACATATTCCAAACTAAAGGTAAACATGCATATGAATTGAAATCTGCATCGATAAAACACTAACCAATTATCCGCAAAAGATAGGAAATATTCAAAGCCTTACCATCAGCAATAAGTAACCCTTATCAACCAAGAAGAGAAGTTAAAAATATGAGTAGTCGTCTGTCAAGTCTGTCTGGATCCTTAATATAGAGGAGAAGAGTTGTTTAAATAGTCTTAAAACCTCAATCAACAAAGAGAAACAAAGGAAAGAAAATCACCCAACATCCGCTAATCACAAGATCCTTTTTCTAATATAAGGTGACATACTCAATTAGGTGTGCAACAATCAAAGTTTACCATAAATATTGAATCAGTCCCAGCTGAATAAAGGAAAATAAATCATTTAACATGCTAGACTTACCATAAGTATGCAAGTAATCAAAGCTGACCAACACAGTTATGGAAACAAAGCCAAATCAATGAGGTGTAAACAAACAAAGCCAATCAATGAGGTGTAAAACAAAGCTATGAATCAGCAATATTAAATTACCACTCGTTAGTCTAAAGGAGTTTAATGAGAATCATGAAAGATTTCCCTTAATCCCAGTGATCAAATAACATCAATTTACCATAAAAAATAAGTCAAGGCTTAACAAGAAAGAGCTGTCACACGCTTGGAGAGCTAACCATACGAGAAAGGGATCCCAAGTTGCCATTTTAATATATAGAGAGTTTGTAATGAGTCCGACTTGAGCAGGGAATAAACAGATAGGCCAAATTATCACATAATCCGAATCAAATCAGCTGTAGCACAAAGAAATGACAATTCTTAAGGAATAACCTGCTGCCCAAACTGTTCAAATCAGGCATTTATCATGCTTGGAGATAATTTTCAGACGACAACATTCAAGCATAGACGAACATTAATAGATAAATATTAATCAAAGTTTAATACAAAATTCACACCAATATTAAATCAACGAGTCAGCATAAAAGAAAATCATATGTTGAGATGGAGGGTGATCAATTGAGCACAAATGAACATCAAAGATCATACCGGATACGAATTAGAGGAAATCCATAATTAAAATGATTTCCAATGCAAATCGTGAACGGAGGTTGACGGGCGACGAACTCGATATCTTCGTCAGAGGAGACAAATCTTTTGGGTTTTGGGTTTTGAATGTAAAGGAGGTTAGAGGGGTCTGTTTGGTGTGAGCTTTAATGGTGGTTTGCTGGGCATGGTAATTGAAGATGATGGAGGCTGTGTGTTGGCAGTGGTGGAGCGGCGGGTCTTCATCGGCTCACCATCGGCGATGGTGGCTCGAAGAGTAAAAGAGGAGAGAAATGGAGAGAGAAGGAGGAGGAGAGAAGGACGATTGGTTGTTGTTCAACTGGAGGAGCGATGCCAGAGGAAGGAGTGGCGGTGTGTAGTGGTGGAGAAAGGAGCAAGGTTTTGGTCGGAGTAGTGGGTGGCGGTAGCATCTATGGTTGAAAGAGGTGAGGGAGAGAGAGAGAGTTAAGGTGGGCGGCGGTTGTGAAGGGTAGAAGTGAGAATGGGGTTAGGGTTGGGGGTTGTTTAAAAGGAAAGAGAAAAGGGGTTTGATCTCGTCTGTTGATCGTATTAGATCAACGACTGAGATTGAATTAGACTTGGGATTTAAAATTGGGCCAAATTTGCACAATCTTGGCTAAAATTGAAATAAATTGGGTAGGAAGGGGCTAGGATTTAAATAATTTGAGATTGAAAATTGAATTCGGATGGCTATTTAATAAATAAACTACTACGTATATAAAATTTAGTAGATAAAATAATAATCAACGATAATTATCAAAAGATAAATTATTTTAAAAAAGAATAAATTACGTATATATATTGTACGTAAAATAAATGACATGTAATATCATATGAAATTTATGGAAAAATAGTAATAATATGAAATAAATTACATATTTAAAAATTTGTATACGAATTTAAAAGTATCACGATGACGATAAAAAATGCGATTTACTTAGTAAATAAAAGCAATATGCGAGGAAAATTAAGCTTTAAAAATAAGAATAACTAGTAAAATAACAGCCCAAGAAAGGTTTTAGGGAGGTCAACATTGGGTGTCAACAGAAGGGTAGTACCTCAGTGCCTGTAGGTCGATTCATCTCTTACCTTAAGGCCAAAAAAATAATTTCCAAACGGTATATCTACCATCTTGTTCATGTTAAGGATTCAAACTCCGAGACCCCAACTCTTGAGTCAGTTCCAGTGGTGAATGAATTCCCAGAAGTGTTTCCAGAAGATCTTCCCAGAGTTTCTCCTAAATGGGAAATAGACTTCGGAATAGATCTCCTTCCAGATACCTCGCCTATTTCGATTCTTCCTTATAGAATGGCTCCACCTGAGCTTAAGAAACTGAAAGAACAGTTGAAAGACCTTCTAGATAAGGGCTTTATCAGACCCATCATCTCTCCATGGAGCTCTCTAGTTCTCTTTATATGTAAGAAAGATGATTCTCTTAGGATGTGCATTGACTATCATCAGTTGAACAAAGTCATAATCAAGAATAAATATCCCATCCCCAGAATTGATGAATTATTCGACCAGCTTCAGGGTGCTAGTTGCTTCTCTAAGATAGACCTCAGATCCGACTATCATCAGCTCAGAGTCAGAGATAGTGACATCTTGAAGATAGCCTTCAGGACTTGGTATGGTCACTATGAATTTGTAGTTATGTCTTTTGGACTAACCAATGCTCCTACAGCTTTCATGGACTTAATGAACAGGGTGTTCAAACAGTATTTGGACTTGTTCATCATCGTCTTCATTGATGATATCCTTGTTTATTCTTGAAATGAGGAGGAGCATACAAATCATCTGAGGGTCATTTTGCAGACTCTCAAAGACCTCCAGTTATTCGCCAAGTTCAGTAAGTGTGAGTTCTGGTTGACATCAGTTGCTTTTCTTGGTCATGTGGTGTCTAGTGAAGGCATCTGAGTTGATTCTCAGAAGATTGAGGCAGTAAAGAACTGGCCCAGACCCACCTCTCTGATAGACATCAAGAGTTTCTTGGGTTTAGCTGGTTCTTACAGAAGATTTGTGGAAGGATTTTCTTCCATAGCTACCCCATTGACTAAGCTGACTCAGAAGAAGGTCAAGTTTCAGTGGTCAGATCAGTGTGAGAAAAGCTTCTTAGAACTGAAGACCAGGTTAACTACAGCTCCCGTTTTGACTCTTCCAGAGGGTTCAGATGGCTGTGTGGTTTATTGTGATGCATCTAGGGTCGGCCTGGATGGTGTTTTAATGCAGAAGGGTAAATTCATAGTGTATTCTTCCAGACAGCTTAAGGTCTATGAGAAGAACTACCCGACTCATGACCTTGAGCTTGCAGCTGTTGTATTTGCCCTAACAATTTGGAGACATTACTTGTATGGTGTTCATGTTTATGTGTTCACAGATCATAAGAGCCTCCAGTATGTGTTCACCCAGAAAGAGTTGAATCTTCCTCAGAGAAGGTGGCTTGAGTTCCTCAAAGACTATGATATGAATGTGCTCTACCATCCGGGTAAGGCCAATGTAGTGGCTGATGCCCTCAGCAGACTATCCATGGGGAGTATGTCACATGTTGAGGAAAAGAGGAAAGAATTAGCCAGGGATGTTCATAGGCTTGCTCACTTAGGATTTGCCTCATGGACACGACAAATGGTGGTGTGGTTGTACAAAATGAGTCAGAATCTTCATTGTTAGCGGAGGTTAAGGAGAAACAAGACAGTGATCCTATATTACTTCAGTTGAAAGGCGCAGTTCATCAACAGAGAGTAGAGGTTTTCTCCCAAGAGGGAGATGGTGTGCTTCATTACCAGGGTCGTTTATGTGTACCTAATGTGGGTGAGTTGAGGCAGCAAATTCTAATAGAAGCCCATAATTTGAGATATTCTATTCATCCTGGTGCCACCAAGATGTATCATGATCTACGGAAAGTCTATTGGTGGAACGACATGAAGAGAGACATTGCAGATTTTGTGGCTAAGTGTCCCAACTATCAGCAGGTGAAAGTAGAACATCAGAAACCCAGAGGTGTGACTCAAGATATTAGCATTCCTATTTGGAAGTGAGAGGTGATTAACATGGACTTCATTACAGGTTTACCTTGTACTCGCAGGCAGCACGACTCCATTTGGGTGATAGTGGACAGAGTTACTAAGTCAGCTCACTTCTTGGCTATCAAGACTACAGATTCAGCGGAGGACTATGCCAAACTCTACATCAGCAAAATAGTCAGGATGCATAGGGTTCCCTTGACTATCATCACAGATAGGGGTCCTCAGTTTATGTCTCATTTCTGGAGATCATTTCAGAGAGGTCTTGGTACTCAAGTGAATCTGTAATGACCCTTCCGGTCATTTCCACGTATAAGTTTTGAAGTCAAGCAAATCGACAAAAGATATCGTAAGACCTTTAACAAATTTTCTGAACTTTGGGTCAAATGTCTCGGGGCTTTTCTCCCAATATATAAAGAGTTAGAAGTCCCCCGAAATACCAAATCGAAGGTCTACGAGTCTAGTTTCCAACGCAAAAAATCTCACGTCCAACTGATCTCGGAGTAAAGAGTTATGGCTGTTTAACCGCGGACTGTCTGGCAGAAAATGGGTTGCGAACCGGGTCGCGAACCGGGTCGGGTTAAACGCGATTTAAGCCTCGACGTCACGTTTTAAAATGCCATTTCAGTTTCAAAACAGTGATAAAACATAAGGGAGGATCCCAAGAGAATTCTTGAGTATCAAAATCGTGCGTTGGCGAATTACGAGCCTAAACTTAAGAATATTATTAGCCTCGTGCGTGTATTTGAAAATACGTTATTTAAAAGTTGAATTTGGTAAAAATTATATTATTATTGCCTTTTCAAAATATTTTAAAGGGTTATGAAAAATATATTTGATACGATATAAGTGTATACGTATTTATTTTATAATGTTTTTATACTCCGTAATATTTTAACGGAGATAGTAAATTTAGCTATGTTGAAAGTTATTATTATAATATAGTAGGTTTTGTTTGAAATAATTTTCTATGAATTATGGTATATTTAAAGTATTATATTTATTTTACCACGAATTTATGCAATACCCGAATATATATATAACGGGATAAATATTATTATGGTGGCACCACCACTTCCACGTGGAAGTGGTGGAGAAGTGCAGCATTTATTTGCACTAACCTATGACACCTAGATAGCCACTAACCTTTCCAATATGCTGCCACTTAGTATGGTTGGTTAGTATATTAATGAGGTAGTATATGTAATTAATGACTATTGGCCTAGTTAGTGTATATACCCCAGCAAGCATTCTTGTTTCACCTTCTTTGTTGTATTTTCAAACAATATTGCGGTATAACATATAGCAAGTTCTTATGTATTTTTAACGTTATATTTGATCGGCCGAAAGCAATAGATTATCTACGTCAAGTTGTTCCATCCCAAATCCGATTCCGATTCCGATTTAGTTTTGGATTTTCTTGGAGTGGTTCGAGCTTGGACATCGTTGTTTTAGCAGCTTGTCGTCGGACGACAGGTAGGTTACGGTTTATTTTCCCTAGACTCCGTATATATAAAATAAAATTGTATTAATGGGCATCCTTGGGTTGGCTTATTAGGTTGGTACCACAGACCTCGACCGCTTTATTCATGTCCGCCTACTTTTGTTCCTCCGTTGTTTGTAGTAATTGCCGTTATATTTTATTTACCCTTGTGGTCCTGTGAGGCCTTGTAGACTCTGGAACATAGAAGGTGGGATTTTGGGAATGTCCGCGAGTTCCGGGCATAGAATTATCCTTCTAGGTTGGTTATGCTTGCTGAGTAGCTGTGGGCCTGTGCAGGGTCGATAGGTTGATTGTGAGCTGCGGGGCAGCTAATGTGTGTGATCATACCATTTCCATGCATATAAAGAGGTTTTATCCATGTTTTACTGTGGTTTTGGCTTTGGGCCTACTGGCACTGTTTTCTAAACCTTGCATGGCCCGGGGGGCCCGTTTTTGATGGAAATGATTTGGAAATGGTTGATTTCACTTGTGGAGATTTTTGGGCAAGAAAGTAAAATTATGTTTAAAATCATCAGTTTTTATGATTATCGCTAGACTCGGCAGGGCCGGGGTGCTAGTTGAGTTTTCTTGTTACTTGAGATGATTTTTAGCCTCGGTCGGACCGAGCACCTGAGATGACTTTTTACTGTTTAGACCCGGCTACGCCCGGGCACCCTTGGAGGGGTTTTTGAGATATTTTCCTACTATTTTTAGTCCTGGACAGGGTCTGGGCATGCATATTCGAGACTGGGTCTCTATCTTGATATCGAGACTGGGTCTCTATCTTGATACATGTTCTGATACTGAGATTTAGTATGGGGTCTGGGACCTCCATGGACCTTGCTATCCGGGCCAGGGGCTACGGGCTGCGTGTGCCGGAAGAGGGGTATACGGGGGAGTAGAGGTATACGGGCAGAGTCCTTCCATGGAACCTACCTGCTGGGCCGGATCGGTGCCGGAGGAGGTACATACAGAGATACTATGGCACTTGAGATCTTCATGCATCATATCATTCATGGTTCGAGGTTCCACCCTTGTTTGCTGTTTGCTGATTGTACGCTCGGGTAGTATGGGATGCCGGAGGGTTTGTTTTCACTTGTTTGTGTTCCTCGGTTGTATGGGCGGCCGGGGGACTGTAGGTAGACTTTTGCTATTTACTTACAGAATTGTTCTCTATTATGGATAAGTATGAGATTGGTATGATTAGTTGAGTTTGATTCATGTCTCTGAGCATGCCTATTATTACTCTTTCTCTCTTCTTCTTACACTTGAGGTTACCGGTATACCGTCCATTTCGTAAACTTATTTTGTATACACTGTTATTGCAAGGATCCCAGGTGCGTTATTCCTTACTTTCGCATGTGCCTATGGTGTGTATATTCTGCTTACTAGCCTCATATGTTGTTCTGTTGATTTCCCTCTGGCTAGTTCCTGTGTACCTTTCGTTGATTTCTGTGACTACTTGCTTCTATTCTGTCTATTACTGCGCTTTTATCTTATATGTGCCCAGTCGGCCTATGATACCTACTGGGTACCTTATGCTTCGCATTTGGTGCTCACCCCTACCCCTGCATCTTTGGGTGCAGATCTTAGCGTGGGCCATCGCCGTTAGATCGCTGTGATTCGTGCTTGGAGATCTGTTGGGGACTACTTCAGACTGAGGGTGAGCTCTTGGCGATCGGAGCTTAGCTTTAGTTTATCTTTTACTTCATGTACTCTATTACCATTCAGAGACATCTGTATATATAGTTTTGGTTTATTTGCACTCCATGTATGTAGTTTGGCTCTGTACTATGATACCAGGTCTTGGGGTTTGGTTTAGTTTCCGCATATGTATATATATTTATATCCCTGTTATCTATTTTATTCGTCTTGTTCCCTTTTTGCTAGATAGTAGCCCATTACTAACTGTTCTGGGCTACGGGAATTGGTTCGCCTACTGGGGGGTTGTAGGCGCCATCATGATCGAGAAATTGGGTCGTGATACACATGGTCTATGTCGGTTATGAGAATCTCTCACAGAAATTGTTTAAAGCTTTTAAATGTATTTGATTCTTTGCTTCAAATTTCAGACTTACTACTTATGACTATGTTGTCATCTTATGATATTTCATTGAGTTATTACATTACAGATTTTACTATTATCATATGATTTCAGCTTTAAGGATATCTTAAGCATGTTTTACCACGAATTAGGCATGATCTCAGTTTTAAGCATGCTTTCAAATATATTTTATCATACCATATGCATATATCACATACTCAGTACATTCCATAGTACTTACCGCATACCTCTTTGTGTTGCATCTTATTATGATGTAGATTCTGTAGCCCATTCCTAAACTCATGGCTAGTAGATCAGCAGCACATCCAGACAGCTTGGTGAGTCCTCCTCATTCGAGAACTTGGAGTTTAGCTTCATTTCAGTATTTAGTTTGTCTATTCAGTTTTCAGTATTTAGAGTTAGCTGGGAACTTGTCACAGTAGCTCATCAGTAGTAGAGGCTTTCATACATAGAGTCAGATATTCAGCTCTATTCAGATTATCATTCTTAGACTTTCATTCATACAACAAATTAAGTTTCTCATTACTTCAGTTAAAGCTTTTGCTCGATATTTATATTGTTTAAGTTAGAATCATGCAAAGGCCAAGGGTTAGCTTCGGATCACTTGTGGTCTCAGCTCCTATGTTACATCCAGGGGTAGTCTCAGGGTGTGACATTGTCGGCCTCTGCCATGGAAATAGGCCAGTAGACTAGCCCAACTAGTCCCATCTCGAAAGCCCCATGTGATGGGCTGTGGAAGGTCCGATAGGCTATTGGATAAGCTCATCCAGCGGGAATTTTCAGTAACTTTTAATTTTAATTCAGGGGTATTCAAGTCTTTTTTCACTCTTTTAAATCCTAAGCTATGTCATTTTAGGACTAATTAGAGAGGTGCAAATTCATTCTCATTCTTATGTTCTAACATCAGGAAAAAAAAGATTCTTCTCTCAAGCTTCATGTACTGACCCTTCCGGTTATTTCCACGTATACATTTTCCTTGAACCGTTAGAGCTTGTTTGTAGTGGCCTCAAGTCACTTAAGGCTTGTAGGGACCGGTATTTTGGCGCCGGGTCCATTTGTTTGATCGTACGTTTCTTTAATAAATTTTCTAAACTTTGGGTAAAATGTCTCAGAGCTTTTCTCCCAATATATAAAGAGTTAGAATTCCCCGAAATACCAAATCGAAGGTCTACGAGTCTAGTCTCCTACGCACAAAACCTCATGTACAATTGATATCGGAGTAAAAAGTTATGACTGTTTTACCGCGGACTGTCTGGCAGAAACCGGGTTGCAAACCGGGTCGCGAACCGGGTCGGGTCAAAATAGATTTTAAGCCTCAACTTCACGTTTTAAAATGCCATTTCAGTTCTGAAACAGTGAGAAAACATAAGGAAGGATTCCAAGAGAATTCTTGAGTATCAAAATCGTGCGTTGGTGAATTGCGAGCCTATGTTTGAGAATTTATTAACATCGCGTGTATTTGAAAATATTTTATTTGAAAGTTGAATTTGGTAAAAAGTTATATTATTATTACCTTTTTAAAATATTTTAAAGGTCTATGAAAAATATTTTTGTTACGATATAATTGTATATATATTTATTTTATAAGGTTTTTATACATTGTAATATTTTAACGGAGATAGTAAATTTAGTTATGTTAAAAATTATTATTATAATATAGAAGGTTTTATTTGAAATGATTTTCTATTAATTATGGTATATTCAAAAAGCTATATTTATTTTACCACGAACTTATGCAATACCCGAGTAGATATATATTGGAAAATGAATTTATTGGGTGTCACCTCCACCTCACACATGGAGGTGGAGGGAGTGTCCAGCAAAGTTAATAGGTGAGTGGTGGCATCACTGGAAGATTTAGCATTCAATTAATTTATAAATTATCCCTTATGATCATTACTCTTCAATTACAAATTGTTAATGAAAACAGAGACCAATTCGTTCATTGTTTTAATTACTATGCGTATGATTGTAGAAGTTTAGGAGAAAAATCATTTTGACAATTTATTCGGTTACCGAAAGAAAATCAATTATCTACGTCAAGTTATTCAAGCCTAATTTTGAGTTTGATTTCATTTCGGAGTTTCTCGGAGAGGTTCGAGTGTGGACATCATCGTTCAAGCTTGTCATCGGACGACAGGTAGGTTACGGTTTATTTTCCCTAAACTCCGCATATATAGGATAAAATTGTATTAATGGGCATCCTTGGGTTTGTTTTTTAGATTGGTACCACAGACCTCGACCGCTTTATTCATGTCCGCCTACTTTTGTTCCTCCGTTGCTTGTAGTACTTGCAAATATATTTTATTTACCCTTGTGGTCCTGTGAGGCCTTGTTGACTCTGGAACATGGAAGGTGGGATTTTGGGAATGTCCGCGAGTCCCGGGCATAGAATTATCCTTCTAGGCTGGTTATGCTTGCTGAGTAGCTGTGGGCCTGTGCAGGGTCGATAGGTTGATTGAGAGCTGCTGGGCAGCTACTGTGTGTGATCATACAATTTCCATGCATATAAAGAGGTTTTATCCATGTTTTATTATGGTTTTGGCTTCGGGCCTACTGACACTATTTTTTAACCTTGCATGGCCCCGGGGGCCTGTTTTTAATCAAAATGATTTGGAAATGGTTTGATTTAACTTGTGAATATTCCTGGGTAAAAGAAAGTAAAATTATGTTTTAAAACACCAGTTTTATGATTAACGCTAGACTCGGCAGGGCCGGGGTGCTAGTTGAGTTTTCTTGCTACTTGAGATGATTTTAGCCTCGGTCGGACCGAGCACCCGAGATGACTTTCTACTGTTTAGACCTGGTTATGCCCGGGCACCCTTGGAGGGGTTTTCTTTTGAGATATTTTCCTACTACTTTAGTCCTGGACAGGGTCTGGGCATGCATATTCGAGACTGGGTCTCTATCTTGAAACTGGACTTGCTTCCGGATGACATGTTTTGATACTGGGTTTTAGTATGGGGTCAGGGACCTCCATGGACCTTGCCTTCCGGGCCTGGAGCTACGGGATGCGTGTGCCGGAGGAAGGGTATACGGTGGAGTAGAGGTATACGGGCAGTGACCTTCCATGGAACCTACCTGCTGGGCCGGATCGGCACCGGAGGAGGTACATACAGAGATACCATTTCACTTGAGATCTTCATGCATCATATCATTCATTGTTTGAGGCTCCCCCTTTATTTGTTGTTTGTTGAATGTACGCTCCGGTAGTATGGGATGCAGGAGGGTTTGTCTTCACTTGTTTGTGTTCCTAGGTTGTATGGGCGGGCGGGGGACTGTAGGTAGACTCTTGCTATTTACTTACAGAATTGTTCCCTGTTACGGTTAAGTATGAAATTAGTTGCTGCTAGACTGTTAGCTTCTGGATTTGAGATTGATATGATTAGTTGAGTTTGATTCATGTCTCTGAGCATGTTTATCATTACTCTTTCCCTCTTCTTATACTTGAGGTTACCGGTATACCATCCATTTCGTAAACTTATTATGTATACACTGTTATTGCAAGGACCCCAGGTGCGTTACTCTTTACTTTCACCTATGCCTATGGTGTGTATACTCTGCTTACTGGCCTCACATATGGTTCTGTTTATTTCCCTCTGGGCTAGTTCCTGTGTACCTTTCGTTGATTTCTGTGACTGCTTGCTTCTATTCTGTCTGTTACTATGCTTTTATCTTATATGTGCCAAGTCGGCCTATGATACCTACTGGTACCTTATGCTTCGCATTTGGTACTCACCCTACCCCCCTGCATCTTTGGGTGCAGATCCTAGCGTGGGCCATCGCCGTTAGATCATTGTGATTCATGCTTGGAGATCTGTTGGGGACTACTTCATACTGAGGGTAAGCTCTTGGCGATTGGAGCTTAGCTTTAGTTTATCTTTTTCTTTATGTACTCTATTACCATTCAGAGACATCTGTATATATTGTTTTTGATCGTTTGCACTCCATGTATGTAGTGTTGGCTCCATACTATGATACCAGGTCTTGGGGTTTGGTTTAGTTTCCGCATATGTATATATTTATATCCCTGTTATCTATTTTCTTCGTCTTGTTCCCTTATTTATTAGATAGTAGCCCATTACTAACTGTCCTGGGCTACGATGATTGGTTCACCTACCAGCGGTTGTAGGTGCCATCATGACTGAGAAATAGGGTCGTGACAACTTGGTATCAGAGCCTTAGGTTCACCGCTGTCATCGGTATAGGAGCCAATGTCTAGTAGAGTCCTGCGGATCGGGGCGTAGACGTCCGTACTCAATCTTTGGGAGGCTACAGTGACATTTTAAGAAATTTGACTCTCCCATTTCTTCTGTGTCGTGCGTGGAACCCTTGAAGTTTCTGGAAATCTCATTTGTTCTACTTCATTCTTCCGCAGATGGTTCGTACGAGATCATCGGCATCACGCGGAGATGAGCCTCCCGCTCCAGCACCAGCTCCAGCACCAGCTCCAGTACCAACTCCAGCACCAGCTCCAGCACCAGCTCTAGTATAAGCTCCAGCAACAGCTCCAGTACCAGCTCCAGTGCCCACTTCTGTGCCAGCTCCAGCCGTAGCTCAGTCTCCATATATTCGGGGATTACTATTACAGCTTTTGGGTGTGATTGGAGAGAGGCCTTCTGAGGTAGCACAGACATCCGCTCAGGGGGCAGCCCTGGGTGCACAGAGCTCGGGAGCGCAGCCTGCTACTATGGCTCCCTGTGCGGAGGTCATTCCGGTTCCATCGGTTGCACAGCCTCTTGCTCCTCGCCCAGCTATGACAGAGTCAGAGCAGAAGGCGTTGGGTAGGTTTTTGAGGTTAGCACCTCCGAGGTTTGCTGGTACTTCTGGACAGGATCCACATGACTTTATTACTACCTGTGAGGAGATGTTGCATCATTTGGGTTTGTTGGAGACTCACGGGGTTGGTTATACTAACTATTAGTTGGAGGGCCCAGCGAAGTTATGGTGGAGGTCCCAGGTTGCTTGTAGACCACCATCGTAACCTCCTTTGACCTGGTCTGAGTTTTATGAGGCCTTTATGTCCAAGTTCCTACCTCAATGTGATCGTGAGCGTCGCAGGGAGCAGTTTACTCACCTCATGCAGGGGTCTACTACTGTCTCAGAGTACGAGACCCATTTGCATCAGCTAGCACCGTTTGGAGCTATGATCATTCCTACCGAGGCAGATAGGATTCACAGATTTGTATGGTGTTTGAGGCTAGAGATCAGGCAGCCAACTGAGATATTGATTGCCAGTGGTCGGTCATTCCAGGCTATTGTATACTATGCCCGCACTGTGGAGGACTTACAGCGACATGATCAGGGGTCCAGAGATAAGAGGCCTCGGCATCAGGGTGTCTATAGTGGTTCCAGATATAGTGGTAGAGGTCCTGGCCAGTAGAGCCGGAGTTATCAGCCACAGCATTACCAGGGTCTGTCCAGCCGACCGGTCCAGGCTTCCCTTCAGACTTTCGATAGTACCCAGTTCGAGCAGGGTCAGAGCAGCCACTAGGGCTATGGCGGCCTGTCTTCGAGGGGTACAGTTTCTGGGGCATCAGGCCGTGGTGGTTATACATGATCTACTGGTTCATCTCGACCGAGTAGGCCTCCAGGGGCTTGTTTTACTTGTGGTGTGATTGGTTATTTTGCTAGAGATTTCCCTCAGCAGGGTACAGTTCAGTTGGTCGAGCCTTTACGAGTAGTTCAGCCCCCGGCTAGAGGGGTGGTCGTCAGAGTAGATGTGGTGCTCCGCGCGGTATAGCAGGTGGTAGGGACGGCGGTCGGGCAGGTGGAGGTTATTGTAAGTTTTACGCGGTCCCTAGGAGACCAGAGGCAGAGTCCTCAGATGCTGTGATTACATGTATGATTTCTGTGTGCCATCAGTCTGCATGGCTTTATTTGATCCTGGATCCACTTGTTCATATGTATCTGCCTACTCTGTGCCTTGTTTGGGGTTGGCTAGTGAGCTATTATCTGTTCCTATTTCTATTTCGACCCCAGTAGGAGATTCTTTGGTAGTGGATCGGATTGTGAGATCCTGTATGTTATCTGTTGGTGATTCAGAGACTTGGGGTGATTTGATGATTCTTGATATGCTAGATTTTGATGTTATACTGGGCATGGACTGGTTATCCTCTCACCATGTGGTTTTGGATTGTTATGCCAAGAACATTACCATAGCTGTGCCCGGTGTATCCTCGGTTGTGTGGCAGGGTTATGTTAGCCATGCACCATCTGGGATCATCTCTTGTCTTCGAGCTAGGAAGTTGATTTCCCGTGGGTGTTTAGCTTATCTAGCATATGTCCGAGATGTTAGTTCTAACCCCACTTCTCCTGAGTCTATTCCTGTGGTTAGAGACTTCCTCGATGTGTTTCCTACCAACCTGCCAGGCCTTCCACCTAAGAGAGATATTGATTCTGCTATTGAGCTAGAGCCGGGCACTAGGCCTATTTCTATTTCTCCTTACCTCATGGCTCCTGCTGAGTTGAGAGAGCTTAAGGAGAAGCTCCAGGATCTATTAGCTAAGGGGTTTATTAGACCTAGTGTGTCACCTAGGGGTGCTCCTGTTCTCTTCGTGAAGAAAAAGGATGGGTTGATGCGCATGTGTATTGATTATCGGCAGCTGAATAGGGTGACAGTGAAGAATAGGTATCCGATGCCGAGGATTGATGACTTGTTTGACCAGCTTCAGGGTTCAGTCGTGTTTTTGAAGATTGATTTGAGGTCCGGCTACCATCAGTTGAGGATTAGGGCGGAGGACATCCCTAAGATAGCATTCAGGACACGTTATGGCCATTATGAGTTCCTGGTGATGTCTTTTGGGTTGACTAATTCCCCCGCAACCTTTATGAACTTGATGCACATGGTTCTTGGCCCGTATTTGGACTCATTTGTGATAGTTTTATAGACGACATCTTAGTATACTCGCGTAGTAGAGATGAGCATGAGCAGCACTTGAGGGTTATACTCCAGACTTTGAGAGATCATCGGCTTTATGCCAAGTTCTCAAAGTGCGAGTTTTGGCTAGAGTCAGTTGCATTCCTAGGGCACGTGGTGTCTAAGGATGGGATTAGGGTGGATCCGGGAAAGATTTCAGCGGTTTGTGAGTGGCCTAGACCTACTACTGTTACTGAGATTCGCAGTTTTATTCGGTTAGCAGGTTACTACAGACGGTTCATTAAGGGATTTTCTTCCATAGAAGCACCCTTGACTATGCTGACTAGGAAAGATGTCCCATTTCAGTGGTCAAATCAGTGTGAGGATAGCTTACAGAGGCTTAAGGCCTTATTGACTTCAGCTCCAGTTTTGACTTTGCCGATTGAGGGTCAGAGCTTCTCCGTGTACTGTGATGCTTCAGGGATTGGTCTTGGTTGTGTGTTGATGCAACAGGGTCGAGTAATAGCATATGCATCGAGGCAGTTGAAGGTTCACGAGGGCAACTACCCCACTCATGACTTAGAGTTGGCGGCGATAGTTTTCGCGCTCAAGATCTGGAGGTATTACCTATATGGAGTTCACTGTGAGATCTTCACCAATCACCGTAGTCTTAAGTATATCACGAGTCAGCGAGAGTTGAACTCGAGACAGAGGAGATGGGTCGAGTTACTGAAGGACTATGACTTCACTATTCTGTATCATCCGGGCAAGGCAAACGTGGTAGCGGATGCCTTGAGCCGGAAGGCAGTGAGCATGGGTAGCCTAGATTCTCTTACAGTTTCAGAGCAACCGTTGGCCTGGGATATCTAGTCCTTGGCTAACCGTTTGGTTAGGCTTGACTTGTCGGATCCTAGAAGAGTTCTCGCCAGTGTTGAGGTTCATTCTACTTTGATTGATTAGATTCAGAGCCGTCAATTTGAGGATCAGCAGTTGTGTGACCTTCGTGGTCGGGTTGTTCAGGGTGAGACCAGCCAGGCTACTCTAGATTCAGATGGGGTTCTGAGGTTTGATAGTCGCCTTTGTGTTCCGAGGATTTGTGATTTGATTCAGTTGATACTACATGAGGCACATTGTACTAGATACTCCATTCACCCTGGCATAACAAAGATGTATAGAGACTTGAGACAGCTTTACTGGTGGAGTGGTATGAAGCGGGATATAGCAGAGTTCATATCTCGGTGCTTGAACTGTCAGCAGGTTAAGTTCGAGCACATGAGACCTGGTGGTTTGATGCAGCAACTTCCCATTCCTAAGTGGAAGTGGGAAGGGATTACTATGGACTTCGTTGTTGGTTTGCCTCGTACTTCTCATGGGTTTGATTCCATATGGGTGATTGTTGATAGGCTGACTAAGTCAGCATATTTCTTCCATATGGGTGATTGTTCGGTTGCATGGGGTCCCAACTTCTATTATTTCAGACCGCGGCACTCAGTTCACATCTCAGTTCTGGAGGGCTATTCAGCGAGATTTGGGTACAGAGGTTCACCTTAGTACTGCTTTCCACCCTCAGAAAGATGGCCAGTCTGAGAGGACCATTCAGATTCAGGAGGACATGCTTCGGGCCTATATTCTTGACTTTGGAGGTTCTTGGGATCACTTTGTTCCCTTGGCAGAGTTTGCTTATAATAACAGCTTCCATTCGAGCATTGTCATGGCACCTTTTGAGGCCTTGTATAGTAGGCGTTGCAGATCGCCGATTGATTGGTTTGATGGTTCTGAATCTAGGCCACAGAGAACATATTTCCTTCGAGATTCCTTATACCAGGTTCGAGCGACTCAGGACAGACTTCGGGCAGCTCAGAGCAGGCAGAAGAATTATGCTGATCGTAGGCTTCGTGCCTTGGAGTTTAGTGTCGGTGACTTGGTGTTTCTCCGTGTATCGCCCATGAAGGGCGTGATGAGATTTGGTAGACGGGGCAAGCTCAGCCCCAGGTACATTGGGCCATTTGAGATTCTTCAGAGGGTTGGTAGCGTTGCCTATCAGTTAGCCTTACCTCCGATGTTTTCAGCTATACATCCTGTATTTCATGTTTCGATGTTGCGTCGGTATTTCCCAGATGAGTCTCATGTGTTGCAGTGGGATTCAGTTCAGTTGGGTGAGGGTTTAGCCTTTGTTGAGGAGCCGATAACTATTTTGGCCAGAGATGTCAGGAGATTGAGGTCTCGAGAGATCCTGGTTGTTAAGGTTCAGTGGAGGCACCGTCCAGTCGAGGAGGCTACCTGGGAGATCGAGAGAGATATGTGGGCTCAGTATCCGCAGCCGTTTGAGCCTTCAGGTATCCCCTTGACCTTGACTTTCGAGGACGAAAGTCCTTTTTAGTAGTGGATGATATAATGAACCTTCAGGTTATTTCCACGTATACATTTTCCTTGAACCGTTAGAGCTTGTTTGTAGTGGCCCCAAGGCACTTAAGGCTTGTCGGGACCGGGATTTCGGCGCCGGGTCCATTTGTTTGATCGTACGTTTCTTTAATAAATTTTCTGAACTTTGGGTAAAATGTCTCAGAGCTTTTCTCCCAATATATAAAGAGTTAGAAGTCCCCCAAAATACCAAATCGAAGGTCTACGAGTCTAGTTTAATACGCACAAAACCTCACGTCCAACTGATATCAGAGTAAAAAGTTATGACTATTTTACCGCGGACTGTCTGGCAGAAACCGGGTTGCGAACCGGGTCGGGTCAAAATCGATTTTAAGCCTCAACTTCACGTTTTAAAACGTCATTTCAGTTCTGAAACAGTGAGAAAACATAAGGAAGGATTCCAAGAGAGTTATTGAGTATCAAAATCGTGCGTTGGTGAATTGCGAGCCTAAGTTTGAGAATTTATTAACATCGCGTGTATTTGAAAATATTTTATTTGAAAGTTGAATTTGGTAAAAAGTTATATTATTATTACCTTTTTAAAATATTTTAAAGGTCTATGAAAAATATTTTTGTTATGATATAATTGTATATGTATTTATTTTATAAGGTTTTTATACATTGTAATATTTTAACAGAGATAGTAAATTTAGTTATGTTAAAAATTATTATTATAATATAGTAGGTTTTATTTGAAATGATTTTCTATTAATTATGGTATATTCAAAAAGCTATATTTATTTTACCACAAACTTATGCATTACCCGAGTAGATATATATTGGGAAATGAATTTATTGGGTGTCACCTCCACCTGACACGTGGAGGTGGAGGGAGTGTCCAACAGGTGAGTGGTGGCATCACTGGAAGGTTTAGCATTCAATTAATTTATAAATTGTCCCTTATGATCATTACTCTTCAATTAAAAATTGTTAATGAACACAGAGACCAATTCGTTCATTGTTTTAATTACTATGCGTATGATTGGAGAAGTTTAGGAGAAAAATCATTTTGACAATTTATTCGGTTACCGAAAGAAAATCAATTATCTACGTCAAGTTATTCAAGCCTAATTTTGAGTTTGATTTCATTTCGGAGTATCTCGGAGCGGTTCGAGTGTGGACATCATCGTTCAAGCTTGTCATCGGACGACAGGTAGGTTACGGTTTATTTTCCCTAGACTCCGCATATATAGGATAAAATTGTATTAATGGGTATCCTTGGGTTGGTTTATTAGGTTGGTACCACAGACCTCGACCGCTTTATTCATGTCCGCCAACTTTTGTTCCTCCATTGCTTGTAGTACTTGCCAATATATTTTATTTACCCTTGTGGTCCTGTGAGGCCTTGTTGACTCTGGAACATAGAAGGTGAGATTTTGGGAATGTCTGCGAGTCCCGGGCATAGAATTATCCTTCTAGGCTGGTTATGCTTGCTGAGTAACTGTGGGCCTGTGCAGGGTCGATAGGTTGATTGAGAGCTGCTGGGCAGCTATTGTGTGTGATCATACAATTTCCATGCATATAAAGAGGTTTTATCCATGTTTTATTATGGTTTTGGCTTCGGGCCTACTGACACTATTTTTTAACCTTGCATGGCCCCGGGGGCCTGTTTTTAATGAAAATGATTCGGAAATGGTTTGATTTAACTTGTGAATATTCCTGGGTAAAAGAAAGTAAAATTATGTTTTAAAACACCAGTTTTACGATTAATGCTAGACTCGGCAGGGCCGGGGTGCTAGTTGAGTTTTCTTGCTATTTGAGATGAGTTTAGCCTCGGTCGGACCGAGCACCCGAGATGACTTTCTACTGTTTAGACCTGGTTATGCCCGGGCAGCCTTGGAGGGGTTTTCTTTTGAGATATTTTCCTACTACTTTAGTCCTAGACAGGGTATGGGCATGCATATTCGAGACTGGGTCTCTATCTTGAAACCGTACTTGCTTCCGGACGACATGTTTTGATACTGAGTTTTAGTATGGGGTCAGGGACCTCCATGGACCTTGCCTTCCGGGCCTGCGGCTGTGGACTCCGTGTGCCGGAGGAAGGGTATACGGTGGAGTAGAGGTATACGGGCAGTGACCTTCCATGGAACCTACCTGTTGGGCCGGATCGGCACCGGAGGAGGTACATACAGAGATACCATTTCACTTGAGATCTTCATGCATCATATCATTCATTGTCTGAGGCTCCACCCTTGTTTGTTGTTTGTTGATTGTACGCTCCGGTAGTATGGGATGCCCGAGGGTTTGTCTTCACTTGTTTGTGTTCCTCGGTTGTATGGGCGGCCGGGGGACTGTAGGTAGACTCTTGCTATTTACTTACAGAATTGTTCCCTGTTACGGTTAAGTATGAAATTGGTTGTTGCTAGACTGTTAGCTTCTGGATTTGAGATTGATATGATTAGTTGAGTTTGATTCATGTCTCTGAGCATGTCTATCATTACTCTTTCCCTCTTCTTATACTTGAGGTTACCGGTATACTGTCCATTTCGTAAACTTATTATGTATACACTGTTATTGCAAGGACCCCAGGTGCGTTACTCCTTACTTTCACCTGTGCCTATGGTGTGTATATTCTGCTTACTGGCCTCACATGTGGTTCTGTTGATTTCCCTCTGGGCTAGTTCCTGTGTACCTTTCGTTGATTTTCTGTGACTGCTTGCTTCTATTCTGTCTGTTACTACGCTTTTATCTTATATGTGCCCAGTCGGCCTATGATACCTACTGGGTACCTTATGCTTCGCATTTGGTGCTCACCCTACCCCCTGCATCTTTGGGTGCAGATCCTAGCGTGGGCTATCCGCCGTTAGATCGTTTGTGATTCGTGCTTGGAGAATCTGTTGGGGACTACTTCAGACTGAGGGTGAGCTCTTGGCGATCAGAGCCTTATCTTTAAGTTTATCTTTTGCTTTATGTACTCTATTACCATTCAGAGACATCTGTAATATTGTTTTGGATCGTTTGCACCCCATGTATGTAGTTTTGGCTCCATACTAGAATACCAGGTCTTGGGGTTTGGTTTAAGTTTCCGCATATGTTATATTTATATCCCTTTTATCTATTCTCTTCGTCTTTTTCCCTTATTTGTTAGATAGTAGCCCATTACTAACTGTCCTGGGCTACGGGGATTGGTTCACCTACCAGGGGTTGTAGGTGCCATCATGACCGAGAAATCGGGTCATGACACTTCATGACCTAGGGTTCTCCCCCAATTCTCCATCCTCAAGTTCTAAGCAAAAAAAGTCTTTAAGTTCAGGTAAGTGGGTATCCAATGAGGGTTTCCTTTTACCCTTATTCTCAAAACCTCAAGTTTTACTTTGATTTATGAAAAAATTATGAAACTAGGGTTCTTACCTAAATTATAAAATTCTTATGAATATAGTTTATTTACATCAATATATGATTTCTTACCCTTATGCAGAATTGTATATGAGTTTCTACAAGTATTTCTTAAGCCCATGATTTGGAGAATATATTTAGCATGATTTGATATCATTATATGTTTTCAAGTAAAATTGATATGTTCAGATAATATGAGCTCAAGTTTCAATAATTATATTTTCATGAACTGTATGACATTCATATATGTCCACATGATTTATGAATATTTTTGACATCCAGATATTTCACATGTTATGTATGAGCTATATAGTATGTTTTAGTAGTAGTCTTTAGTATTGAGCTGACAAGGGTTCCAGATAACCCCAGTCCAGAAATACGATGCCAGTGTAGGATTTATTCACCTAATGGTCTCATGATAGTGGTTTAACTCTAAAAATTATCTAGTACCCCGACAAGGTATAAGATAACTCTACCAATTAGGATACAAAGTTGGATTTCATGTAGCCCACATGATGTATGTCGGTTATGAGAAACTCTCACGAAAAATGGTTTTAAGTATTTGAATGTATATGACTTCTAGGTTTCAAGTTCAAATTTACTAAATATGACTTCTGCTTATAAACGTAATTTCAGCTTATGATCTTACTGGAGTCATTGCATTACTGTTTTTCTATGATTACATGCTTTCAGCCTTAAATATGTTTTCAAGTATGTTTTACTGATTCATGCATATCTCACATACTCAGTATATTTCATAGTACTGATTGCATACCTCTTTGGTGTTACATCTTATTATAATGTAGATTCAAGCGCTCTCTCTCAGACCCATGGCTAGATACAACAGGACCTCCAGTCTCTTTTGGTGAGTCCTCATCATTCAAGGACTACTTATGAGCTTTAGTAGTTTTCATGATTTTTCTTTCAGTACTTAGAGTTAGCTGGGGATCGTGTCCCAACAATTCATCTTATCAGTTTATAGAGGCTCTTCAGACATAGTTTAGACAGTGTATTTGAATTTCTTTTTATTAGATTTCATGTTATATATATTTGAGTTGCTTATTATTTCAGTTAAGCTTATGCTCAGTATTTATGTTGCTTATGTTTAAGTCATACTAAAGCCAAGGGTTAGCTTGGAATCACTTGTGGTCTCAGGTCCCGTATTACATCCAAGGGGTAGTCTTGAGTCGTGATAATAAATCTTCCACGTTTGCCACATATGTTATGTTTTGTTGTATGTTATCCCCATCCATTGTTTCCCCTTCTTTTTGTTTCAACATGGCTACCGTGGATGTTTTAATAACCAATGGCAAAGTTTTAGGATCTGCTAATATATCTACTGTAAGTGGGTTTTCTCTTCCCCTATTATCTCTTGTGCATCTACTATATTGGTTGGTGTTAGAGGTGCCTTCCTCCTCCCCAGCTCCTCCTTCTACCCTTTAGTCATCTGTGATGTTATCTGCTTTTCTAGTATTCTCTTTCCTTTTTGTGCTTAGTTCTGGTGTTTCCCTCATTGGTATTTCTTTCTCTTGATTATGTATAGGATTGCTTTAGTGCACTGAATGGTCCTCTACCTTTATTGAAGACTGGTTACTACCTTCTTTTTTATGTGCATGTGGCTTGGCTTTCCCAAAGCTTTCACTGACCTATGCTTTAGTGTTGTCCTTCCCTATTGATGATTGCCCCACATCGGTTTCCTGCGTATTATTCCCCTTCTGGTCCCCATCTTTCTCTAAAACTGAAAGGATTTATTAGTTTACATTGTTTCATTAGTTATTGGCTCATGATTAACATGCTTGTCATGTCCTTCTTGTAATTACTCCTTCTTTGCATCCATTTTTGTTTGTTCTATTAATTCCCCACTATCTTCTCGCTAGTGAGAGTTGTAGTAGTATTTACTACAATTCCTTTTGGGACATCTTTCGCTTTCTTGTCCTCCTTCTTATTCTTAATTTCTTCATGAATTTCAGGAAGTAGATTCCAGCATCCACTCTCGACATGCCCCTGTAGGCAACATTTTGTATAGTACTTGGACATGTATTCATATTGAATTTTTATCTATTTTTATTTGATGTCCCCTGTGTTATAATCCTCCTCATTAGTTCTCACCCTTTGTGGACGTTTGGCCAGAAGGTCAACTTCCACCTTCACCTTGGCACAACTAGGTCTCATTTGATTTCTAGTTGCCATATCCACTGCCAATGGTCTTCACACTATTGAGGCTATTGAAAAAATGGCTTTTTGGAAAAAGAAATGGGGGTAGATTAGGTAGTGAGATCAATGCTACTCCCATAGTAGTCTCCACATCCGATTCAAACCATGGATCCTATTTAAGTGTTTGTATCTGCTAATACATCTCCTTAGCTTTAAGATAGAACATTGTTATGGATAATAGTTGCACATAGTCTTCAAGAAGGGTTAATCTGATCAGTAAATGGTTGTTGTTCAGTGGTCCAATATTGCATTCCCCTTTTATTCGGCATTTCATTGGTTAGATTTCCTCAATTCTCTAATACCTGATTTCCCATAAGAAAATTTCCCTACTATAGTGTATTGCAAATTCTCTTAGATTATGAGGTTTCATACTTCTAATGCTTTTCAAGTGATGTTTGGTTCTCCATACAACATAAAAGCTGGTTTTGGTGGCACTCTTTGTTGGATACTGGTATTGGTAGTGGGTTCAGGGCATTGACATATCTAGGCATTATTACTTTTAGTTGATTATACGTATGAGGGTGTGTATGTGGATTTGTGGTGGTTTGATTTGGTTGGTTTGCCTCCGGTGGGGGTTTCCGACAGGTGGTAGTAGCCATTGCAGCCGCTGAAACTTGGAAAATTCTAAGGCGTAGGCAGGTTTAGGGTTTTTCTCTAGAGAGCATTTTCTTTTTTGAGTCAAAAAGCTCCGAAATTCCCGTTACATGAGTAGATATAATCTTAACATCTTGTTAAAGTCTACATAAGTTGAAGAAAGCTTACAAACCTTGCTAAGATCAACATGGATTGAGGTAAACCTACAAACCTTACTAAAGTCAAATGATAGTCAAAAGCTACATCAACAATGGAGATGGTTCTTAAGGATAATATTGTCAACATAGGAGTTGTTCTTAAGGAAGAATATTCACATAAAGAGCATATGAAGATTTATTAAGCTACAAAGTGCACATGAAGAAGTATGAAATTTCTATGAGTTTGTCAACATAAAAAAGGGGAATTTGTTGAGTTCTTTGATCTGAATCTACATTCAAGATCATATGGTATTTTGATTACTAATAAACAGTGTATAAAATACAATCCATGTATAAATATTGACATACAAGTACAAGAATCAGGTCCTTAGCAGATCTCAAAGAGGAACTGGTGAAGCTGACAGCATTGCATGGGAACTACTAAGAGAACCTATTCCTTTATAAACAACTAAAGACTATTTGGTCGATCCAAATAGAAGCTATTCAATTCCTCGCATATAAAAGAAAACCTGGGAGAATTATAATTAGCCTTAATTAAATTCTATAAGGAACAAAAATTCAAGACATAGAAAGTTATCATGATTGAACAAGAGGAATTATCTTGGATTGAGGAAAAGTTTGGTCACCTTCTTACATAATTATTGAAAAAGTTTGATTCTTTCAGGTAGCAGGTCACAACAAACTAACAAAGCTTTTCTTGAATTGGGATAATTAAGACTTTGACTTCAATGGATAATTTTTCTAATGGACAAGCATATATGCAGATACTGGATAATATATATGATATATTATTATTATTTTATGGTGCGTGACTTGCTTCTATGATAATATTAATTATGCATATTGTGCATGCTAGTATAATAGTATATTCATTTGTTACATGTTGATATAATATTATAGGGTTCATGTATGAGGATGATTTAAATTATTATGCCATGCACGTAAATACATATTTATTGATTTACATACTTGTTATGTCAAGCATTATATATATATATATGTACACACTTTTATTTGCATATATGAATCATATTGATTATGTGAAATATTGTTAAGAATGTGTGAATTCATGGCCTTGTAGATATATGTGTATTCATATTCAATTTTTTAGGTTTTGCCAAGAGTGTATTGAGTCACATTCGTGTTTTGTGTGTAGACTAATTTATCTCTCATGAGTCACTAGTTTTGATGGATACTAGGATAATGTGTGCACATGTTTAAATAATTAAATATATTAGATTTTGAGTAAAAATGAGTCTTTAACATGTATATTATTATGATATATTAATTGTGTAAAAAATGTGTCTTTAACATGTATATTATTATGACATATTGATGGTGCATTTTACTAAATATTGAATATATGAATCTTGTTATATGTTGTACTTATTTTCATGTTGCACATGTTAATGCCGCTATTGTGTTATGCGCTTATTTTTTATTGAATAAAATACTCAAATGTTACTTTCAAAGAGAACTTTGTATAGAGTAACTCTCAACAGTATCTTGTTAAGAACAATAGATGATACATACTGAGTAGTCTCAATACTCACCCTTTTTCTTGCATTTATATGCAAATACAAACTCAAAAACTAGCGCAGTTCGTGAGTGAGTTGATGGAGATACGCTGCTGATTTCGTGGTAAGCCAAATGCTTTGTTTAGTGATGTCTTGAATATTTTTATCACTTTCTAGAAGTTTCACACTTGATTATGTATTTATTCTTAGTAGTTCATAAGTAGTATGTATTTGGTCTCGTATTTTGTTCAATTTCACACTTGCATTAAAATTATAAGTATTTGGGAGATTTGTTATAAAGTTATTATTAGACTTACACTTTTTTGATTGTGTTTAATATTACTTAAACTATAGTTCGCTTGACACACTAGATGTTGGATGTCATTAATGTTTTTTAGATTTGAATTCTAACAAGCATTGAAAGTAATTATGCACAGTTATCATTCATGAAAGTTTGAGGAAGGAACATGCAAGAAAAAAATCTAGATATTTATTTCTTATTGAACTGTGAAGTTTTTGTTTATTCAGTCTAATTTCATTATTTTAGGAATTGAATTGTAACCTTATTATGCTTAGTCAAGCATCAACTTATAAGGTATTCATTGTGAAACAGTTGGTTTCAAGTTAAGGTTAACTTGAAGGGGTAAAATATTTTAGAAATTGTTGGGAACGGATTGGAGTTAACCTCTTAGATCAACTCTTTCTTTATAGTGGAGTTGGATTAAATCTTATAGGGATAGGTCATGACTTTTACACCTTTGAGTCAAAGTTATTTTTTATATAAATTATGTGAGTTCTTTTACTTTATTTCATTTTGTTTTTACTTGCAACAACAAGTAAGAAATATAATAAGAACCAGTTCTATCACTTAGTTTATCGAGGTTAACCAAGCTTTTGAAAGACCTATTAAAGAATTACAAAATTAGTAATGAACAATTTACTCAGTCTTTTCTTGTGTCATAGTAGTGTATAAAATAACACTAAATAAACTCTACCAAATTGATAACGTTTAAATAAAAGTAAAATTCGTAAGAAGGCAAACTCATGCTCAACACTCCGTAAACTCAAAAATAATGGATTGTAATAAAACATTTATGGTTAAATTTTTAAAAATTGCTCAATTTTTATTTTTTCTTAGGATCCTCGAATAGATATGAGGTCTCAAATTCTAAGTCCTTACGGTGGTTTGTATGGTATTGAAAGTAACTAAAATATATTCATCTGTTTTAATTTATATAGAGAAGTTTATCTTAACATGAAGTACAAGAATTTTTTTTTTGTAATTTATTATTTTAAATATGATACTTTATGTGACTGTAAAAATATCATGTCATTAAGGGCACAATATGTGAATTTTAAAATTAAATTGATAATAAATATAATTTATTTATATTTTTTAAATGGACAATTAAGCATATCTGTGAAGGGGCGTATATCTGTGAAGGGGTGTAAGAAACTTACTTTAATGTTAGTATATTTTTTACGTGATCAGTTAGGGGTGAATAAAATCAAACTTCAAATCCCATCAAATCGATAAATCGAGTCAAATAGAAAATGAAAAACTTGACTAATGAATTGGTTTGGTATTTTAAAAAAACTTTAATTATAAGTGATTTGATTTGGTATTATAACAACCGGGTTCGTCATTACAGATTAACTTTTTGTGCCAAGTTTCGAGTCAGAAAACTTTCGGGTTTGAGAGTTGAAAATTTTGGGCTAGGCTAGTTTCGGCCAGTTTTGGAGTGAGGTATGGTCTATGGTAATCCAGGTAAGTATTGGGTAACGTATCTAGTTTTTGAGCTAGTTTTCTATGTAGCTAAGACATAAAGGAGTCCAGGGGATTTTTCAAAATCGAATTCGGGTAAGTAGAACTCCCGGTATTGAGGTTGACGCAAAGAGATTGTTCTGGAATGTCAGAGAAAAGAGTGTGTTATAAAATGGGGCAATTTGAGGGTCTTTACGAATTTTTGTCCTCTGTCAACCGATGTAGCAGTTGACACTCCGCCATAGAGACCTCCGTTGTAGTGGAGAAAATACCGCTACAACGGAAGTCAACGTCAGTCAGCCTCCACCATAGAGGTTAACTCTGCTACGGCGGTACCGCTATAGCGGAGTGAACCGCTATAGTGGAGCGCGGTGAGATTTAATGCAGAAACTTTCCCAAAATAGTTCAATTTTCTCCAACCCATTTTAGGAGAAAGGCAAGGCAATTTTGGGCAATTTTCATCTGTTTTTCACTATTTTTCGTCCTAAAGGTAAGGATTATACTCCCCAAACTCTGTACTATCTTTCCTACTCTATAGAATTGATAAAGGTAGACTTGGGGAAAGATTTGGAATGACCTAGGAATGGTAGAATCGGGGGAAAAGGGGATTCAAGGGTGCTAGAGTTCTTGGGTCTTGATTATTGATAATGGGTGATGATTATTTAGTCATAATTATTTAAAGGTATCCGTAAAAATGATGAATTTAGGTGAATTAATAGTGAAAAATCCCAGCAATGGGTGGAATGATCATGGTTGGCCTGGGATTTGGGATTTTGCCTAATCCGGGTAATTTATAGGCCATAGATATTGATTTTTGGTTGTTGTATATCTGTTTCTAGGCCAAGAACAAGCAAGAGATCCTGAAAAGGAAAAAACTCTGGTTCAATAGAGCTTGGAATAATTCGAGGTAGGTGATGGTTATTGGCTCTTGTATGCATTGTATGATTGTGTACTTTTGTCTAAGTATTTGTATGAATTGCATTGCTTAGGGAATGATTTAGGAATGTACAGAAGTACTATTTTCACTCTTGTGAAATGAACTATGTGTTATTGTTTGTTGGTTTACAAGTGTTGATTGTTCATTATTTGTGACTGTGGATTTATGTGACATTCGGTTGGCTCGGGTACCACGTCTTGTATGGGTATACTAATGGTTGACTCGTATACCACGTCTAGTATGGGAATACTAACGGTTGGCTCTGGTACCACACCTGGTACGAGATACTAACTGGTTGGCTCGGGTACTACGCTTGGTACGAGTTTACTTTATTGTATTGTTTCATTTTAGTAATGGTTCCCTAAGTGGACCGGGTTATGTTTATGATTTCTGATTGTGCATATGGTTCTTGAGAGGCCGGGTTTTCAGTGTATTAATTTGGGAGTTTGGTCTTGGTGTAGACCGGGTTATATGTTTAACACTTAGGTGTTGTTTAGAGGGATATCAGGGTGGGTCCGGGCTATGTAAAATGGCATATTAATGGTGATTGTTGATTGTTGATTGTTGATCATGGTTATGAAGTGGGTTACATGTGGGGACAAGATAGGAAGAAACTTGTAGTCTAGGGATACATGTTGTCTTGTTTACATGTTTTCTTTACTTCTACTTGACTTTTATACTGTTCATATACTGCTTATTTGGAACTGGCTGATGATCCTACCAGTACAGTGGTTGTGTATTGATTCTGCACTTGCTTGTTTTTTTGTGAGTACAGAAAATCTTCCAGTGGCTAACACGCGACCTCACTTGTAGACCCAGCATTTCCAGACATCAAGGGTGAGCCATTTCGATCGAGCTACCTTGGTCTCTTCATTTTAGTTGTAGCCCATTTGTTTCGGGCTTAGACTTTGGTTTTGTTTGGGGGTTACATCCCCGTACTCTAGACATTTGGTAGTGTATTGGTACGATGACTTTCTGGTTCTACGGAGGGATTTTCCGCAGGATATTTATAATAGTTTGGTTGATTTAATATTTATGCTAGTTTATTTTATCTGCACTGGTTTTAAGCTATTAGAATGGTTAAGTTCGGGCTCGTTGATGGTTCGCTCACTCGAGGGTTGGGTTGGTTCCACTCAGGGTGATATGGGTCGTGACAAAAATGGTATCAGATCCCTAGGTTTGTTGATCTTGTTGTACCAAAATAGGTCTAGTAGAGTCTTGCAGAATTGTGCAGAGACGTCTGTACTTTTCTTCGAGAGGCTATAGGACTTTAGGAAAACTATCTCATCTTTCTTCCTTTGTGCTATAACTTGATTCTAATTGGTATCTGATGATACAAATTGGTATCTGACTTCATTCACTCTTCTATCCGCAGATGGTTAACACCATGAACAATGGAGCAAGAGCAGCAGTCCCAGCAGCGAGCCCGGCTGACAGAGGTAGGGTAAGAGGCAGGGGCCGAGGTAGAGCAACACCCACCAGGGGTGGAGCTCAGGTAGCTGCAGGAGCACGCGAGGCGACCCCTCCCCCACCCCAGGAACAGGTCGAAGAGAAGGTCGAGGTTGCGGTTGAGGAGGGTGTAGAGCAGGTGGAGGCAGCACCGGTTGGAGGTGCAGGCCAGCACCAGTTGGAAGTGCAGGCCTTCCCGCTATCACACTCAAAGCATTTAGACAGGTATGGTTCTTCTTGAGTAGTTTTGTTGGTTCCGGAGCCACCCCCGCGGGTGTTGTAGATCAGGTTTTGGGTACTCAGCCAACAGTTACTACAACTCCTAGAATAGATGCAGTTTTAGGCAGTGGTGATTTTTGCAGTGGAAATGCTAGGCCCAATAATGACAGGGAATGAACATGAGATGTTAACCAAGTTTCTCAAGCTGAAACCTCCTACATTTCAGGGCACGAAAAAAGAAGATGCTTACGAATTCATTTTGGATTATTATAAGAGGTTGCACAAGCTGGGCATTGTGAAGCAGCATGGGGTTGAGTTCGTCACTTTTTAGCTGTAGGGTGATGCTAAGCAGTGGTGGAGGTCTCATATGGAATATCGGTCATCTATTTTTCCCTACTGACTTGGGAGCAGTTCCACTCTCTCTTCTTGGAGAAGTACATGCCTCGTACTTTGAGAGACTGCAAAAAGGATGAGTTTCTGGATCTGGAACAGGGTAATATTTCGGTCTTCGCTTATGAGGCTAAGTTTCATGCCTTGTCTCATTTTGCTACACAGTTCATGAGTTCTGAGGAGGAGCAGATTTGGTTATTTGTAAAGGGCTTGAATACGGACATACATGTGCTATCTGTGCACATGACTTCAGCAGGGAAGGGCTTCAACAAAGTAGCAGATTATGTTAAGAAGCTAGAAGGGGTGAAGCAGGTGAAGCAGGTGAAGTAGGTGAAGCAGGCTAAAGTGTTAGCTAAGAGGCCCAGAATGATGGAAACTTTAGTGGCTCGCACTCTAGGGGACACAATCAGCAGGTGTATTCTGCCCTTCCTATTCAGTCAGCCTTGCAAACTACTACACGTGGTCGTCCGGGAGCTAATCAACAATTTTCAGCTCCTGGAGGCCAGGGAGTGTCCTACACATCCGCCAGCAGGCCTACACTTGATCGTGGTTATTTCCATTATGGTGATCTGGGCAAATTTAAGAGGGAGTGCCCTCACAGGCAGACTAGTAATCATGTTTACCAGTAATCTAAGGTTGTGGTCCCGATAGGTAGAGGTTGTTATGCTAGAGGTTATCCATAGGGTGGGCGAGGTAACTTTTAGGGAGGCTGAGGAGATAGAGGGAATGATGGGCACGGGTAGGGGTGCAGCGCAACCGGCCAAGGAAGTTGCCCGAATTGATGATCGGGCTCACTGTTACACGTTTCCAGAGAAGTTTGAGGCGGAAGCATCAGATGGAGTGATCACAGATACAATTCTTGTCTGTGATAGGATGGATTCAGTACTTTTTTACCCAGGTTCTACATATTCATATATATACGTGAATTTTTCTTTGGGTCTGGAATTGATTTATGATATCTTTGATTCCACTATCCATGTTTTCATCTCAGTCAGAGAGTCTGTGATTGTTACTCATGTTCATTCTGGGAATTCATTCACAATGGGAACAGACCGAAGGGATGGGGTTTTGGACTCCATGTCCATAACCCGCATCATGTGATAAACATTCCCCTTTGAAATCATCTTCCTAACCTTAAGATAAGATATGAATCGACCTTTCGAGGATGGGGGACTACCTTGCCAATCTAAGACGGGTTCATTTGGAAACTTGAAACTGATAATCCGATTATGACAATCAACAGAAGCATAACACTTATGCAACCAATCCATACCAAGAATAACACAAAAGTCAGTCATTTTCAATTCTACTAAGTCCGCTTAAGTGACTCTATGAAGGACTGAGATAGGGAAATTTTGGTAAATTCTCTTGGCTAGGACTGACTCACCAACAGGAGTGGAAACACAAAAGGGCTCTAGAAGCTTATCAGGACAAACCTCAAACTTATAAGCAACATATGGGGTCACAAAAGACAAGGAGGCACCGGGGTACAACAAAGCAAACACATCTATAGAAAAGACTGTCAACATACCAGTAACCACATCGGGTGAGCTATCCTAGTCCTGATGAGATGACATCGCATAGAGGTGGTTCTGGCACTGACCACCAGAACTAGAAGTTGTGCCCTACTGGGCTGGTCGACCTCCTAAAGCTGTTGGGGTAAACTGAGTCCTACCTCCCTGTCTCTTCTTAGCTGAAGAGCACTCCCTAATATGCTATCCAGTCTGACCACAACCAAAACAACTGCCTGAACCGGCTAGACACTCACTAGGGTGACTCTTTCCACACTTGGTGCAAGAAGGGTAAGGGGCAACCTTTGCAACACTCTTCTGTGACTAAGAACCAACTCCCTTACCAATATGATCATGATAAGGCCTGGAGGCCTGGGTAGGAGTACTATCTAAAGAGTGAATGGGGCCTGATGATTCATTCTAAAACAAAGAGTGATGTCTACCTCAGGACCTCTGATAACTGAAACCTGAACCCTCGGATCTAGCCCTCTTGTTCTCGCTAGACATATCCCTAAGCATGTCTCCCACAATCTGGTAAACATGGGTCATGAGTCTTGAAATAATCATATCACTCAACATCATAGCCGACCTGCACTCTTTTTAACCAAATCTAAAACCCCATAGATAAACCTTATAATCTGATCATGCGGGTACGCTACAATAGATGGGGCATACCTAGACAACTGAGTGAACTTCAAACTGTACTCCTAAACAATCATAGATCCCTATATCAAGTTCACGAACTCCTCAACCTTAGCTTACCTCAACTCTCATGGAAAGAACCAGTCGAGGAAAGCTTCCTCAAAGCACTACCATGTCATCGGGACCACGTCCTTAGCTCTAGCCACTTTGCATTGCGTGAACCAGATATGAGCTACGTCCTTTAGCTGATAGGACGCACGCTTGACACTCTCAACTATGGCAACCTGTATCACCTCAAATATATTCTTCACCTCATCCACAAAGCTAAGCGGGTCCTCACCCACCTTCGAACCCCAAAACTCCATTTGAAATCTCTAACTCAGGTCGCCGCCCCACCATAAGGGTGAACGGGAACAGGAACCTATTGATTGTCTTGGGTAGCCATAGTCTAAGCCAATAGGTGGATCGCATTCCAAAACACTTCATTCGTGACCTCAGCAACCAGAACTGGAGGGATAGTATTTTGAGCGACTCGGGGAGGCATAGCACATCGGGGAGGCATAATTTGAAACGTAACAAGAATGGTTTAGAGCAGTAACAGAGTGAACTCTATCACATGATATTTATCTTAAAGGAAGTGAACCTTTTTCCTAAGACATATCATAGCCTCCCTCTCATAAGTGTGGCACACTTCACACACATGAAAGAGATTCTACTCGATGTGGCTTCAGACACCCTAGGACCCTTGAACTTGTGGCTCTGATACCAAGTTTGTCACGCCCCGAGGTTACACCCTATATGTTACACAAGATCCGGAACACAAGTGCTCCAGATTTACCCTTGGTCATAGAAAACTCAGAAATCAAATCAAGAAGAATAGCGGAAGCATACTAGTTAAAGTTAGGAAACAATAACTGAAATAAAAACAAGTCTAAAGAAATACCAACTCCATACATCAGAATACTAGTCTAGCTATGTCTTAATCCTCTAAACTATCATAAGAGCTTATGGGACAAGACCCCAACTAGCTCGAGAAATCCAAAAGAAACAACACAAGAGAAATAGGTCTAATACTGGGCCTCAGATAATGAGGTCTCACCACTGGAAGCTGGGACTCCAGCGATATCTAGCCACGAGTGTGAGGGAATGAGCCTGAATTTGCATCATCAAAGGATTCAACACAAGATATGTGTCAGTACTATAGAACGTACCTAGTATGTGAGAGATGCATGAAAATAATGAAAATGTGCTCAAAATATGTATAAGAACTTAGTGCATGCATAAATGAAGTTTCATGGTAAATGTCATAAGCTGAATAGAAAATCATAAAATAAGAGTTAAAACTCAAAGTAGATGCCATAAATTCAAATAAGTCAAATGCTTTAATATGGAGTTTCTTATAATCGACATTAGACCATGTGAGCTACATGGAATCTAACTATATAACTCTAGTTAGCAAATCTGGCCCGAACCTTGCCAAAGCACGGGCCACCATACCCAACTATATAACCCTAGTTGGCAAAGTTGCCCTATGCCTTGCTAAGGTAAGGACACCATTAATCAAGATGTAGATCCAATCTTATAAGCCCATAGGGCAAATCATAACGTACGCTGGCAACGTAGTTTTTGGACTTGGGTAATCAAACCATCATCGCTCGGTGCTAAATACTACTCCCAAAACATGCATATAGCTCATAAGTTTATGAAGGTATAATTGAATACCAAATCTTCTTTGAAAAGCATGAAGACACATCGGGTATCATACAATTCTCATATCATTAGTTCTTGAAGTAAAGCATGGCCATAATTCAAATCATATCTTTCTTTCTAAATTTTATAATTGAAGAATTAGGCATGCAATTTTATAAATTCGTAAGTCATGATATCTAATCATGTCCAATTTCACTTGAAAACATGCAATTCAATGGAATCATGCTAGAAATTATCTTTAATGCTTGGTCTTTTAAATCCAATAAAGGAATCATGATCAAATCATAATAAGTAACAAGAAACTATGAATTTATACATAGAAACTGATTTCACGATGTTTTTTCCAATTTAGGTCAAAACCCTAATTTCACAAGTTCATAGTTCAAAATAAGAATTTGGGGTTTTGGATAGAAGGGTGAGAGGAACCCATTGTTGAATACCCACATACCTTGTTTGAAGCTAACACACTTGAAATTGAAAAGATTTAGGAGACTTGAACTTGGAGCTTGAGACCTTGAGTTGGAGAGAGAGTTTTTCCTTTTTGGGTGTTGAATGAAGATTTGAGAAAGAACTTAGGCTAATGAGGGTGAAAACCCTTTTAGAAATACTCAAAACAATATTATTTAGGAGTTACAAGGGTGGGTAATGACTAAAATACCCCTGGGAAATAATTTGGAAAAAAACTACTAAAACTCGACTTTAGGGACCATGAGTCAATCTATGGTCCATTATCCAAAAGGACAGAACGTCAATGTGATCTGTGGTTTCCCACTGACACTTACTGGGGCTACTGGAAATGCATCCCACAAGTCACACTATGATCCGTACTCCTAATCTACGGACTATCCTGTCGACTCGCATTTTTCCTTGAGGGATTTAGGATTCTCTAAACTTCGAGGGTTACGGTTGGGAATGACAACCCGTTAACCAGAAGGATGGGCCATCATATGACTCGTCCTTTCTGGGACCCTTCTTGGGGGTCCTCTGGAAATTGAACTACGAGTCAACAGGACGGGTCATGGTTTCAAACCACAGGCCATGAAGTGACTCATAGACAGGGAAGGTAACACTACAAAGGATGGATCATGGATCAGACCACGGGCTGTGGTCCAGGACTACGGTCCATCTTTTGATCAGTAACCCCTAGAGATTCACAAATCTTCTAGAAACCAAGTTTAAAAGCTAAATCAAGTTCTTAGGTGTTACATGACTACCTAGAGTTGTGACTCATGGGTAGGTTTTGTTTGCCTTATTTCTGATTTCGTTGTTGTTTTAGAATTTATTTGAGGTCCTATTTTCTAGCAGTCTTAGGTGGTTGTTGCCTAGTCTATTACCTAGTATTTATTAGAAGTTATAACGACCAGGTTCGTCATTATGAGTAAACTATTCGTGCCGAGCTTTGGGTTAGAAAACTTCCGGGTTTGGGAGTTGAAAATTCTAAGTTAGGCTAGTCTCGATCGGTTTTGGAGCGAGGTATGATCTAGGACAATCTGGATAAGGATTGGGTTAGGTATCTAGTCTTGAGCTAGTTTTCCACGTAGCCAAGATATAAAGTAGTCTGAGGATTTTTTAGAATCGAATTCGGGTAAGTAGAACTCTCGAAATCGCGATTGACGTGAAGGGGTTGTTTTGTATCATAGGGGGAAACAAATGCGTTGTAAAATGGGAAAATTTTTGATATTTCTGGACATTATGTTCGTGACGAGTGCAATCGTCTGCGGTAGCGGCCTCCGCTATATTGGTGGAAAATACTGCTATAGCAGTGGTCAAGGCGGTCAACACCGCTTAAGATCGCTATAGCGGGAGTTGTCCGCTATAGCAGTACCACTATAGCGGGGACCTCTATAAAGGAACGACGGTACCAGAAAACCCAAAAATGAGTTTTAATTTTATTCTCTTCTCTTCAACCCCAAAACAGATAAGAGCTATTCCAAAAACCATCCTAGGCTGCTCCAAGGCTTGGGAGCCATGGGGAGAAGGATTTTTGGTAAAAGGGATGTGAAACCACCGATTTGAGCCTGCAGAACCGTTAGGAATGCTTCCACGGAGCCAGAAATGGATAGTTGCAGCTGCTTGGAATCCAGGTAGGATAGGTTTTATGAGTAGTTAGACCTGTTTAATTTCTGTACTTTGTATAGTAAAAATGGAGAATCCATGTTTTAAGTCTCCGGGCATAGAGTCTGGCGGATTCGGGAATTGTTGTGTTGTTTCTAGGATGTATGCAGTAAATGGTGCGTTTGTGAATGGTATTATGTGGTTAGCTTAATTACATTGTTAACATAAAATGATGGGTTGAGGGACTAACGTGTCGGCAAGGTTCGAGGAACCGAGGGAGTGCTTGGGAACATGGGAAACGGGAATAGGAAGCTCCTATATGGAGTTTCAGGAATGTTTATTGCTTGAGGCTTAGCGGTGGTCTGGCTAAGGTTAAAAAAAAGGGAAGCGTGTCGCATGCTTGTGTGTTTATCTAAAAAGGGAAATTGCTAGTTACATGTTCAAATAAAAAGGGTTAACCAGGTAATAGTCTTTGGACGAAAATTGATGGTTCGTAGTTGTACCCGAAAAGGGTAGGTAATGACTTATGATTTTCTGTGAATGTTGTATATTCATGTACTCATGTCTAAGTGATTGTATGCTTTACATTTCTTAGGAAAGTTGTATGGAATGTCTAGGTTCATGTTTACAGTGTGTGTTGAATGGTGTTTACTTATTGGTCTTACAAATTGTGTGTGTTCATCTATTAATTGTCGTTATTGACGTTAGGTTGGTTCGGGTACCATGCCTGGTATAGGTTACTATTTGGTTGGCATGGGTACCACGCCTTGTACAGGATACAATTTGCTTGGCACGGGTACCACGCCTAGTACAGGTTACTAATCGGTTAGCTCGGGTACCACGCCTTGTACAGGTTACTATTTTGTTGGCTCGGGTACCACACCTGGTATGAGTTCACTTTATTGCATAATGCATGTTGACTTTGTATTACATTGATTGTTATTGGTTCGTGTGTGGACTGTGTTGTTTTACTGAATGTAATACTTGATATTGGTTCCGTGAGTAGAACGGCTTGTTTATTGAAAAGTGATATTTTTTGTGGTCCTTGAGTGGCCGAGAACTGTTGCATAACTGTTGTGTTGGTCTTTGTGTAGGCCGGGTTGTTATGTCATGTTATGAGTTTGGTCTTGGTGTAGGTCGGGTTGTTATATTATGTTATGAGTTTGGTGTTGGTATAGACCGGGTTGTCATGTTAACACCTAGATATGTTAGGGGGGGATTCACACTATGTAAAAGAGGTTATGAGTTCATGTATTATTTTCATTAAATGTACTAAAGACAGTCAAGGATTAATTGTTTTAATAAGCATAAGGATGGGTTTTGGGGTAGACCGGGTAGCCTGTTGAACACTTAGGTATGGCTAGAGGATCCTTGGAGTGTCCGGGTTTTAGGATGAGAAAGGGATTTAGATATAACTCTGTTGTTGTCATTGAATGTGTCAAAGGTTGCTAGGTGAGTTGCATGTGGTTGGTAAATATAGAGGAAGATGAAGAGTCTACGTGGTTATTGGTTAATATAACCAGGTGGTAAAGCTGTCCTAGAGGTCTGGGAAATTCTGGAAAATGGTAGGTAATATAATAGCAGTTTGGTTGGGCAGCTAGCCGGGTCAAGTCTGAATATTTAGTCAGGGTAGTTTACTGGGGTTAAGGTTAAATATGACTTGGGAAGTCTACGTGTCAAGGTGACTTGGGAAGTCTACGTGACAAGGTTACTTGGGAAGTCTAGGTGACAAGGTGACTTGGGAAGTCCTAGATGTCAGGGTCAAGGTTAAAGGTGAAGGAGGGAGCTATAATATTTATTTCATGTCTTTCCTTGTTTTTCTTATATGATGGTAGGAATGGATTTGGGTCGATCGATGATGCCTACCAGTACGTGTGTTTGTACTTACTCTACTCTTGCTATACCTTTTTGGTATAGTATGGTTGCAGGTATGTGATGTTTCATAGGTTCATGGTGATGAGGGTCTCCAGCAACTTCTGTCTTCGATTCCATGGCGGAAGTTGGGTCTTTAATCTCTTTGTGTCATCTTGTAGAAGCTCTTGGACCTGTTTAGACTAGATCCTAGGAAGGGGTTTAAATATTGTAAAAGTTTTTCTGCAATTTCTTATGTAGCCTATTTATGAACAGGACTTGTAAAGGAAAGGATTTCAGTTATGTAAAAAGGTGGCTTAATTTAAAGGTTTACTTTAATTCCTAATGTTACCTGTTGGACGGGTGGTAAGTGTTTGTCTATCTAGGTGATTAGAGTAGACGCCTGCATGGCCTGGTAGGTTGGGTCCTGACAAATGGTATCAAAGCCTAGGTTACCGGTCTCCCAGTATAAGAGCAAAATGATGAATAGAGTCCCGCGGATTGGTGTGTAGACGTCCACATCTAATCCTAGGGAAGATACAAAGCATTCTATGAAACACTTCTCTTCTTTCATTCCTTTTTGTGCAGGTTTGTTACTGGCGTATATGGGTTGAGTCCAATTGGTATCTCTCGATTCCAATTGGTATCTCAACAAGGTGAAGGATGTCATTGGACTCCGAGTATGACAAACAAGCAAGGGAAATTGGAATTGGGAAGGTTCCAATTGGTATCTATCCTGGGAGGCTATGTAAAGGATGGATGAGCCGGCTAACGGTCATCCATGAAGCGAATGAAAGGTGATGAAATTGATTTTATTGAGTGTTAGAGCTTGAGATTTGTGATTGCATGCAATTGCATAATTTGAATGACTGCGATTGTGTGGTATGTAGTTATTTGAGTTACTTTGAAATTTGTGGTTGGCAAGGAGTCTTAACCTGGTTATGTGTTAATAATTGAAGGAGTTCTTGTTTTGTAATTCAAGTGGAAAACAATATGTTAAATGCGGGGCAGGGTCTTAGCATTTGTAAAAAATGATAAGGGAAAATGATATATATACTTGTGCGAACTCAAGTTTCAAGTGGTTGGTATATGAATAAGTACCAGGGACAAGGTCTATTATCACTAAATAGTTGGAGTTATGGTAAGAGATGCATGATCGGCTAATGGTCATCCATAGGACGAATAGAGAGTAAATTAGGTCAATTGATTTTGTTGTAGTCTGAAACCGAATTGTTTGTGTGTTACAGTGCTTGAATGATTTCTTGATTGGTATGTGATTGGTTGCGTTACTGTGAAATTGTGGGTCTAAAGGTCATCATAAATTGAATTGGTATGATTTGGTTGGTGATAAAATGTTATGTGTGCAGAGTAAAATTTAATATTACTTTCGTGAAAAGACTCATCATTGGTTAAGATGGTGAGGGAAAAATGATTTATAACTGTAGGGAAGCTTCGGTTTCAGGACAGTCGGGACTTGGTTGGGAACCAAGGGGAAAAGGGGCTATCATTGCTTGATAGTGGGGATTTTGGTAAGGAAATTTTCTTTTGTGATAACTCATGATCGTGACTTCAGTAAATTTATTCTGACTTAAAGGTTTGTGATTTGATTTAGTGATAAATTATGGTAGGACCAATTGGAATGGTTTGCATTTACATTTGGGTATAGACTTATCATTGGTATAGATGGTACGAGAAAGGAGTTGGGAACTGTGACTGTAGGGAATCTTTGGTTTCAGGACAGTCGGGACTTGGTTGGGAACCATGGGAACAAAGGAGTCATTAATGTGTAATGGAGGGAAGATATTGTAGGGAACAATTATCTAGTCTTAACTCTTTGTGATTGATAATATTTTATGCTGAATTGTGATGATGCCATGAATGGTCTTAAGCGTAGTTTAACACCATGGAGGGATTTACAGGACTAGACAATGGTAACCGGGGAAGGTGAAGGATACACTTGCTGGAAATTTTGAATTTCTGGGCTGTTACCATCAGGACCGCCATAGAGGAACTAGACCGCTACGGCAATCCCGCTATAGCGGGATTTTTACCGCTACAGTGGACGGGCATGGGGCAGAGTGCCTGCCCTGCTTTCCCTTGTTTTTCATTTCATTTCCGGGGCATCTAAAGGCAATGGGTACATTATGAGGTGCTATGTGAAGCGAGGAAAATATTCAGATAGATAATATAGTATGCATATAAGGTATTTTTCAGGAATTTAGCACCCATGTGCAATAAAAAAAAGGGTAGATATGGTAGACCGGGATGTTGGTAAAATTATGATTGACTATCAGTGGGAATAGTCACTCATGCAAAATTTGATAAATGACCTGTGATTGACTGAGTAGTGTGAGACACTACTCATGGGCTTGTATTGTGAGGGCAATTGTTGACTTGTTTTAGTATTGATGATCATTAGTGGTGAGGGTGTGCTCACCATAGCATTAGTTGGGGTGTAAGTACCCGGATAGACTTTTCCCCTAGAACGGGAGTTGCCAAAACCTCAAGCTAGGATGAGTTCCAATGGAATCTTTGATGTTGCATGATTTAGAGATATGTGGTGTCTAGGGGCATAGTGTTGATAGGAATAAGGTGATACTATGATATGTGAGGGGCATAGTACCCCGTAGGAAGCTTCTGGAATAGATTTCGGGCTAGCAGAACTCTGGGCATAGTGAAAAGGGGATCGGCATGATGGGATCTAGCCCCCTTGGCGAGGAAAAGCTATTTTTGTTCATTAGGTGAGTTCTTTTGCTCCAGTGTGTCGATGAGGCCTCAGATTTCTCAGGCACTCGGGGAGGAGTAACCTAGTTTTCTTGTGCGGCTCAAGGGAAAGAATTCCTTGATAGAGTGAAAGTGAGTTAAATTTTAGGTTGAGTTGGGTTTACCAAGGGATAGGGAAGTTTTGGTGGTTTGCGTAAGGTTATATTTACGTTGTCATGGAAGAGTATTAAGATTGAGGGACGGGCTTGTTCTTTCCCTCCATCTTAGGGATCGTTCGGGGACAAACGATGGGTAAATTGGTATCTATTGTAACGATCAGGTTCGTCGTTATGGGTAAACTATTTATGTCGAGTTTTGGGTTAGAAAACTTCTGGGTTTTGAAGTTAAAAATTTGGGGATAGGCTAGTCTCGATCGGTTTTGGAGTGAGGTATGGTCTAGGACAATTCGGGTAAGGATTGGGTTAGGTGTCAAGTTTTGAGATAGTTTTCCACGTAGCCAATACATAAAGGAGTCTGGGGGACTTTTCGAAATTAAATTCGGGTAAGTAGAAATCCCAGAATTGTGATTGATGTGAATAGGTTATTTTAGATCATCAGGGGAAACAAGTGCGTTGTAAAATGGGCATATTTTGGAGATTTCTGTACATTATATCCGTGACGAGCGCAACTGTCTGCGGTAGCGGCCTCCGCTATAGCGGTGGAAAATACTGTTATAGCGGTGGTCAAGGCGGTCAACACCGCTTAAGACCACTATATCGGGAGTTGTCCGCTATAGCAGGACCGCTATAGCAGAGAGGGGACCGCTATAATAGAGCGGGGACCGCTATAGCAGAGCAACAGGACCAGAAAACCCAGAAACGGGTTTTAATTTTATTCTCTTCTCATCAACCCCAAAAATAGACGAGAGTTATTCCAAAAATCCTTCTAGGCTGCTCAAAGGCTTGGGATCCATGGGGAGGAGGAATTCCGATAAAAAGAATGTGAAACCACGGATTCGGGCCTACAAAACCGCCAGGAATGCCTCTACGGAGCCAGAAATGCACGATTGCAGCTGCTTGGCATCCAGGTAGGCTAGGTTTTATGAGTAGTTAGACATGTTTACTTTTCGTACTTTGTATAGTAGAAATGGAGAATCCATGTTTTAGGCCTCCGGGCATGGAGTCTGGCAAATTCAGGAATTAATGTGTTTTTTCTAGGATGTACGGAGTAAATGGTGGTTTTGTGAATGGTATTATGTGGTTAGCTTAATTATATTGTTGACATAAAATGATGGGTTGAGGTACTAGCGTGTCGGGAAGGTTCGGGGAACCGGGGGAGTCCTTGGAAGCACGGGAAATGGGAATAGGAAGCTCCTAGGTGGTGTTTCAAGAATGTTTATTGCTTGAGGCTTAGCGGCGGTCTGGCTAAGATTAAAAAAAAGGGAAGCGTGTCGCATGCTTGTGTGTTTATCTAAAAAGGGAAATCGCTAGTTACATGTTAAAATAAAAAGGGTGAATCAGGGAATAGTCTTCGGACGAGAATTGATGGTTCGTAGTTGCACCTGGAAAGGGTAGGTAATGACTTATGATTTTTCGTGAATGTTGTATATTTATGTACTCATGTCTAAGTTATTGTGTGCTTTACATTGCTTAGGAAAGTTGTGTGGAATGTCTAGGTTCCTGTTTACAGTCTGTGTTGAATGGTGTTTACTTATTGGTCTTACAAGTTGTATGTGTTCATCTATTGACTTTGGTTATTGACATTCGATTGCCTCGGGTACCACGCCTGGTACAGGTTACTATTTCGTTGGCACGGGTACCATGCCTGGTATATGTTACTATTTGGTTGGCACGGGTACCACGCCTGGTACATGTTATTAATCGGTTGGCTCGGGTACCACGCCCGGTACAGGTTACTATTTGGTTGTCTCGGGTACCACGCCTGGTACGGGTTCACTTTATTGCATATTGCATATTGACTTTGTATTACATTGATTGTTATTGGTTCGTTTGTGGACTTGGTTGTTTTACTGAATGTAATACCTGATATTGGTTCTGTGAGTGGACTAAGTTGTTTATTGAAAAGTGCTATTGTTTGGTGGTCCTTGAGTGGCTGGGAACTATTGTATAACTATTGTGTTAGTCTTGTTGTAGGCCGAGTTGTTATGTCATGTTATGAGTTTGGTCTTGGTGTAGGCCGGGTTGTTATATTATGTTATTAGTTTGGTCTTGGTGTAGGATGGGTTGTTACATTATGTTATAAGTTTGGCCTTCATGTAGACTGGGTTATCATGTTAACACCTAGATGTGTTAGGGGGGATTCAGGTGGGTCCGGACTATGTAAAAGAGGTTATGAGTTCATGTTTTATTGTCATTAAGTGTACTTATGATGGTCAAGGATTAATTGTATTAATAAGAATAAAGATTGGTCTTGGGGTAGACCGGGTAGCCTGTTGAACACTTAGGTATGGCTAGAGGATCCTTGGAGGGTCCAGGTTTTGGAATGAGAAAGTGATTTAGATATAACTTTGTTGTTGTCATTGAATGTGTCAATGGTTGCTAGGTGAGTTGCATGTGGATGGTAAATAGAGAGGAAGACAAAGAGTCTGAGCTTGGTTATTGGTTAATATAACCAGGTGGTAAAGCTGTCCTAGAGGTCCAGAAAAGTCTGGAAAAGGGTAGGTAATACTTGGGTATAATAGCGGTTTGGTTGGGCAGCTAGCCGGGTCAAGTCTTAATATTTAATCAAGGTAGTTGACTAGGGTAAAGGTTAAATGTGACTTGGGAAGTCTACGTGTCAAGGTGACTTGGAAAGTCTACGTGACATGGTGACTTGGGAAGTCTAGGTGACAAGGTGACTTGGGAAGTCCTATATGTCAGGGTCAAGGTTAAAGGTGAAGGAGGGAGCTATAATGTTTATTTCATGTATTTCCATGTTTTTCTTATTGGGAGTGGAGGGGTTGGACAACTCATTGTTAACAACATAAGATGCTGCCACATATCCCCTCATTAGCATATTAGCTAACTTAAGTGGCATTAATAAGATTAATGATCACTTTTGGCTTTTCATCTTTTTGGTTACTGTCAGATGGGTGGGAAATATAATCCTACTTGTTACTTTCAATTGCCAAAGGAAATTCTGAAGCCTTATCATGTATAAGCTTGCAAATACGTGCTCACGTTAGTAAGGAATACTTTTCCTAGTCAAGTTATTCCATCCCAAATCCGATTCCGATTTAGTTTTGGATTTTCTCAGAGTGGTTCGAGCTTGGACATCATTGTTCTAGAAGCTTGTCGTCGGACGACAGGTAGGTTACGGTTTAATTTCCCTAGACTTCGCATATATAGAATAAAATTGTATTAATGGACATCCTTGGGTTGATTTATTAGGTTGGTACCACAGACCTCGACCGCTTTATTCATGTCCGCGGTGGGATTTTGGGAATGTCCGCGAGTCTCGGGCATAGAAATATCCTTCTAGGCTGGTTATGCTTGCTGAGTAGTTGTGGGCCTGTGCAGGGTCGATAGGTTGATTGTGAGATGTTGGGCAGCTATTGTGTGTGATCATACCATTTCCATGCATATAAAGAGGTTTTATCCGTGTTTTACTATGGTTTTGGCTTCGGGCCTACTGGCACTATTTTCTAAACCTTTCATGGCCCGGGGGGGCCGTTTTGGTGGAAATAATTTAGAAATTGTTTGATTTAACTTGTGAATATTTTTGGGCAAGAAAGTAAAATTATGTTTAAAATCATCAGTTTTACGATTATCGCTAGACTCGACAGGGCCGGGGTGCTAGTTGAGTTTTCTTGTTACTTGAGATGATTTTTAGCCTCGGTCGGACCGAGCACCTGAGATGACTTTTTACTGTTTAGACCCGGTTATTCCCGGGAACCCTTGGAGGGGTTTTTGAGACATTTTCCTACTACTTTAGTCCTGGACAGGGTCTGGGCATTGCATATTCGAGACTGGGTCTCCATCCTGATACCGGACTTGCTTTCGGACGACATGTTCTGATACTGAGTTTTAGTATGGGGTCTGGGACCTCCATGGACCTTGCCATCCGGGCCAGGGGCTACGGGCTGCGTGTGCCGGAGGAGGGGTATACGGTGGGGTAGAGGTATACGGGCAGTGTCCTTCCATGGAACCTACCTGCTGGGCCGGATCGGCACCGGAGGAGGTACATACAGAGATACCATTTCACTTGAGATCTTCATGCATCATATCATTCATTGTTGAGGCTCCACCCTTGTTTGTTGTTTGTTGATTGTACGCTCCGGTAGTATGGGATGCCGGAGGGTTTGTTTTCACTTGTTTGTGTTCCTCGGTTGTATGGGCGGCCGGGGGACTGTAGGTAGAATTTTGCTATTTACTTACAGAATTGTTCTCCATTATGGATAAGTATGAGGTTGGTTACTTCTAGACTGTTAGTTTATGGATTTGAGATTGATATGATTAGTTGGGTTTGATTCATGACTCTGAGCATGCCTATTATTACTCTTTCTCTCTTCTTCTTACACTTGAGGTTACCGGTATACCGTCAATTTCATAAACTTATTTTGTATACACTGTTGTTGCGAGGACCCCAGGTGCGTTGTTTCTTACTTTCACCTGTGCCTATGGTGTGTATATTCTGCTTACTAGCCTCACATGTGGTTCTGTTGATTTCCCTCTGGCTAGTTCCTGTGTACCTTTCGTTGATTTCTGTGACTACTTGCTTCTATTCTGTCTATTACTGCGCTTTTATCTTATATGTGCCCAGTCGGCCTATGATACCTACTGGGTACCTTATGCTTCGCATTTGGTGCTCACCCCTACCCCCTGCATCTTGGGGTGCAGATCCTAGCGTGGGCCATCGCCGTTAGATCGCTGTGATTCGTGCTTGGAGATCTGTTGGGGACTACTTCAGACTGAGGGTGATCTCTTGGCGATCGGAGCTTAGCTTTAGTTTATCTTTTGCTTCATGTACTCTATTACCATTCAGAGACATCTGTATATATAGTTTTGGTTTATTTGCACTCCATGTATGTAGTTTGGCTCTGTACTATGATACCAGGTCTTGGGGTTTAGTTTAGTTTCCGCCTATGTATATATTTATATTCATTTTATCTGTTCTCTTAGTCTTGTTCCCTTATTTGTTAGATAGTAGCCCATTGCTAACTGTTCTAGGCTACGGGGATTGGTTCACCTACCGGGGGTTGTAGGTGCCATCATGATCGAGAAATTGGGTCGTGACAACCATGAATCCGAATGGTGTTCGATTATTTGAAACATCAGCGGTATTTCTAGAATATAGAGTTAGTTGATGGCCATAGACTTCGTGGAAAGGCTTACCACACTCCTTAGAGAGATTTGGTTTTATGTTTGGATCTTCTTGGGCAGGTTTCCCTGGTTCATTTGCTTCAAGTCAATTCAAACTTGGCACATTTAAGCGAGATTAGTTCTATTAGATTGATGGGAAATTTCTCCATTAACATAGGGTGTTCTTACATGTATTTCCCAACCCTGGCATGCATATTTTAGTTAAGCTCTGATGGTTGGCTTAGATAATGAGATTAATCTTAGCAAAGATATTTTTCCATTGGTTAGTGGTCAGTCGAGGCAAATCACTATAATTTTCGAGGATATGCTACGGGTTGTCATTTTAGGTGCCAGAGACTAGTAGAATAGAGCTTGAGTTGGATAGAGTTTGAGTCTTAAGGTGACATCATTCGAGGTTGAGTATAGTGGGAACTATAAATCTCTAACGGGTCAGTTGTTGTTTTGAGGGTGGCTCGAGTGTTTGGCTTGTGCGAAGCTTCATGGTTTTGGTGCAAGGGATTCAGGTGAGAATAAAGGGTTTTACGGATCAATGGGTTCATGAATTAGAGGTTGTTTGTGGTGTTTTCGGTGACCATGGTTGTGGTATCGAGGTTTTAAGTTTTATGTGTTGATTTGCTTTGTTCTCTTAGTTTCGGTGTAGTGTCAGTGCATTTCGATTGAGTTACTTGAGGTTCAGTTTGGTTGTTAGACCCTTAGAGTTTTGGAGTTGAAGGTTGGAATCTAGCTTGGATAATAAGGAGTTTATGTTTGGTAGATTTTCTTTAATTTTGCTCCGTTGGGTGCCGTCTGGTCGAGGAGGCCACCTGGGTTTCTGAGAGAGTGGTGCAGGCTTTATATCTGCAGTTATTGAGTATCCTCTGTTTCATTTTTTCTAGACTATCGCAAACGAAAGTCCTTTTTAGTAGTGCATAATGTAATGGCCCTTCCGGTCATTTACACATTTTCACTTTCTTTGTACTGTAGAGCATGCTTATAGGGCCCCAAGTCATTTATGACTTGCTATGATCGATAGTTTGGTGCCTGGGACATTTGTTTTGTCTTTACGACCGTTTCCCTATTTTAGAACCTCAACTTAGGAAATCATTGACTTTAGTTAACATTCTTAGAAATCATGCTCGGAATTGAATTTCGACAGTTCTGTTAGCTCCAGAGCATGGACTTTGGTCTAATTGGACCTATGGTCGAGATCTGGGAGCTTTTCAGCTTGGAATTCTCTCTCGTTCTGTGTTTTCAGGCCAGTTGGGCTTGTGGTAGACTTTGGTCGACATTTGAAGAAGACAGCCTCAGATGGAAATTCTGCCAGCGCTGTTAGCTCCATGATGTAATTTTTAAGCTAGGGAACCATTGGTTCGGGTCTCAAGGCTTTCGTACTTCATTTTGGCCTTAGGTTCCGTTTTGGTTTTAGTTGGCCTATAGGTTGATTTTGAGCGCGGGGACCACTTTTCATTAAATTGACCTATAGTTGGATTTGCGTCGATTCTGTTGAGTCTGGAACGCTGTTTTTTGTTGAATAGCTTAGCTTGTTTGTGTTTGTGGGACCCCAGATGCGTCCCCGGGGCCCATTATGATAAAATCTACCTTAGGCTAGGATATTGATGTTGCTGACTGTTGGTGTGGCACTGCAGTGTGTGCCCGGGCCGCGCGTGTGCGCACACGCCTGCACGTGAGTGATGTGCCGGTGTGCTTTCCCACCTTAGCATATCAGCACTCTTGTGCTGTGCCAACCTCCTTTATCGCCAGTGTGTGCCTGGGAACCTTGGCGCTAGCGCGCCTGCATCCGCCTGACTGTTGTAGCTGTTGGGCGTGGCTGCTTTTAAAAAGCTAGCCAGCCCCTTTTTCCTCACTGAATCCCCTTCTTCTCCAAAGTGATTCTCCATGGAAATTTAGCTCCAAAACCACCATTTTCACCCCTTGCTCATTCCAACAGCCTGGAGGGTTATAATTTCCGATTATTGATTAATTTTTGGCTTCGAGTCGAGTAAGTTTTCTTTTTGATTTCCTTTAGTTCTTCTTACTTCCCTCTTTATAATTCTTTGATTCTTGGGATATTTCGAGCCCTTATAATGGTCAATTTTTGCTCAAATTTGGAACATGTTCTCTCGGGAGTATGGGGAACACCATGGAATTTTTCATTTCTGGCTTTGGGTTGCGGGGCCCATAAGCCCGCTTGTGACCCCAATTTTGATGTGGCTGTGTTTCTGCATTATGGGTACCATTGGCTTCATCTTGATGAGTAGTATATTATTTTGATAGTTTGTTTGCGATTTATAGATTCTCCAAGCAGTTAAAGCTTGGACGACGTTGTTCCAGCAGCTAATCATCAGACGACAAGTAGGTTACGGTCTTCTCCATAATAAACTTTGCGTATATAGGATATAACTGCATTAATTAGTATCCTTGTGTTGGTTATTCAAGGTTGGTACCCCTAACCTTTTCCGTCTCTTCTATTTTTTTATTTCTTACGTTGTTTGTAGTACTCATTGTAGTATTGTTACATTACCCTTGTGGCCACATGTGGCCTTTGTATAAGCCTTTGGACCATAGACGGTGGGACATTTAGGAATGTCCGTGAGTCCTGGACATCGAGTTATTACATTAGGCTGGATATCTATGATGTAGAGCTGATTGTGCATGTGCAGGGCCGATAGGTTGTTTGTGAGCCATTGGGCTAATCTATTGTTTGCGAGTATATCATTCATATAAAGGATTTTCTACATGTTTTACTACTATTTTAGCTTCTGGCCTACTATAAACAATTTTCTAAAATTTGCATCCCCCCGAGGGACTGTTTTTCAAAAAAAATGATTATAAAAGGAATTTGAAAACGATTTTATGAATCTTCTTGGAGTAAAGAGGTTATTATGATGATTTTATCACTAGTTTTAACACTGATACTAGACTCGGTTGTGATGTAGTGATAGACATGTTTTTACCATGTACCTGAATACGCTTGGGGCACCCTTTGTAAGGGTCGTTGAGACTTTGATTATTGATTTAGACCCGAATATACTCTGGGCACCCTTTGATGGGGTTTTGAGATTACAATTACTGATTTAGACCCGGATCAACTCCAAGCACATACTACGGATCCCGATTACTAATTTAGACCCAAATACACTCCGGCCAGATGTATATAATTGAGATTTTGCATTTTAGTATGTGGTGACGGACCTACACGGACCTTGCCAATCCGGAATAGGGGCTACGTGCTGAGTGTGCTAGAGGAGGGGTATATGGTGCAATTGAGGTATACGGGCAGTGTCCTTCCATGGATCCTACCTACTAGGCTTATAGGCACCGGAGGAGGTACATACACGGTTACTATCACACTGGTTCCATCATATCACATCATCATGTATATTGTATTCAGATTCCACCTTTTTTTGTTGCGTACTTAGTGTATGCTCTACTAGTATGGGATGCCAAAGGGTTTATTTTCACTTGATTGTGTTCCTCTAGTGTATGGGCACCCTTTGGGACTGTAGGTAGATTACATTACTTTTATCTTATTGTAGAGCTTGTTATGGCCTTTTATTATTGGTGGATTAGTAGTTTCTAGCCTGTTGAGGTTCTGATTAGTTGGAATTTTGATCATTGATGGATTAGTAGGTCCTATATTGTTGTGGCACTGTTTATGTGGTCTTCTGAGAAATTGTGGGTTAGCGGATTCTATCCTTTATTGTGGTGCTGATTAGTGGCTTTCGGTTCTTTGTGGCATAACTTATTCCATCCTAGGGTTGTACTTGTGAGGTTGATTTCTGTCTATCCTTATCTTGAGTTGAATTTTTAGCATGATTTTGGTAAGTGTATTGCTTCTAGCTTGAGTATGTTCAATTGCTTCCCTTCTTTCCCTTTTTACTTGAGGTTACCGGTATACCGCTATCTTTCTAAACTCTCTCTTTATGTATATTGTTGTTGCAAGGACTCCAGGTGCGTTCTTCTTTCCTTCAAGTGTGTTATGTGTTATATATATCTTTTGTGGCTAGTATAGCATGTTTCTAATTCTTGTTGACTTTTATCCGTGCTAGTTTCCATGTGGTTTATCTATTGCTTCTGCGGCTGCTTCTTTGTTATTTGCTATTAACTGCCTTTATATCTTAAATGTGCTCAGTCGGACGCTGATGCCTATTGTATACCCGTTGCTTAGCAATTGGTGCTCATACTACACTTCTGCATCTTTTTGGTATAAATTCTAGTGTGAGCATTCGCCATTAATCGCGTGGATTCTCGTGCAAATTTTTGATATTCAAGACTAGGGTGAGCTCCTGCCGACCGGGGCTTGATCAAATCTCATTTTTTGTCATTTTTACTCTTTATTTATTCGGAGACAGTTGTATATTCCATTTTGTTATCTCTAGCACTTTGTATTATATTCCATTTTGGTATCTCTAGCACTTTGTATTCTATTAGAAGCTCCTGTAATTTTGATACCAGGTCTTTGGATTGGTGTAGTTTCCTTATGCTTATATATTCAGGTTGTTTGCTTCCGCGTTGTCCTTATTTTATATCTGATTCCGCTTATTTCTGCTTATTGTGTGTATTGTCTTAGGTAGTATCCCATTACTAACTATTTCAGGCTACGGGGATTGGTTCACCTACTAGAGGGTTATAGGTGCCATCATGACTTGAGAAATCAGGTCATGACACATGTTCTTTATAGTAACCTTATTCAGCTGCCGGTAATCAATACACATCCGCATCAAACAATCTTTTTTCTTCACAAACAGAACTGGGGCACCCCAAGGTGAAACACTCGGCCTGATGAAACCTCTAGCTAACAAGTCCAGGAGATGAACCTTAAGCTCTCTCAACTCAGCTGCAGCCATACGATACAGAGTAATGGAAATGGGCCTAGTACCCGGCTCTATCTCAATGGAAAATTCTATATCATGCTCAAGTAAAAGGACTGGCAGGTCGGTGAGAAACACATCTAAAATCTCTCTAGCCACAGGAATCGACTAGGGAGAAGAAGGGTTGGTACTAACATCCTGGACATATGCTAGATAAGGAAAACACCTGCAAGAAAACAACTTCCTAGACTGAAGGCAAGAAATAATCCTAGATAGTGCACGAACCCTGCCACACAATCGGGTATACGCCAGGCACGTCTATAGTAATTGTCTTGGCATAACAATTCAAAACTGCTCGGTGAGGGAATGCCCAGAATCACATAAAAATCTAGCATATCTAAAATCATCAAGTCAGCCCAAGTCTCAAGATCACCAACACCTATTAAGCAGGATCTAACAATCCAATCCAATCAACTACTAAAGAATTGCCTACCGGGGTAGCAACATATACGGGAATAGATAATGGCGCACTAGCCAACTCCAAACAACACTACAACATTTTATGCCTTCAACCACCCTTGGAAAGTGTGGCCTAAACTATCAAAAAGTGTAGTCTTTGATCAAAGGCCACACCTTTCGACTTTTGGCAACACTTTTATAGGGGTGGCCAAAACTAGCGTAACCTTTGACCTAAGGCCACACTTTTAAAATCTAGCCTTACAAAGCCACGCTTAAAAGCGTGTCCTAAAGATATCAAAGGACACACTTGTTTCAAGACATATGGCAACAGTTTAACACCCTGGAGCTACACTTTCAAAGTGTGGCCTTTGTTACTTTATTGGACACACTTATAAAGCATAGCTTTTCCCTATACGTATGTCATATATACCATCCCTTTGTCCACACTTTTGAAGCGTGGGAATTCTAATTAGTTTATAGAATACATTTTTTAATATTTCTACTAGCAAAAATCCTACTTAAAATGTTACATTTTGGATATATCTTTAGTCACAGTTATATAATAAAATATACATGATCTAATCAAAAACTAAATTAATTACTAAATATAAAAAATAATACAAATTCAATAATAGAACCGAAAAAGAAGAAAACATTGCAATAAACCAAGTAAATATATGTACATCAAAAAGAATATCAACTTGTCTTCATTGAGGGAAAAGTTGCAATGCCAACATTAGGAAGAACAACGAGATCTAGAGGTTCCAAGGAAAACGTTAGGAACATACTTACTACAATGTTTATTGCAACTCTTAACATCAAAATATGTAAACATTAGATTCACTAAAATGTCCAAGCATTCTCCCTCCTAACCTCCTCCTTCTCCTCGAGCGTGAAGTCATTCTTGATGTTGAAGGTCTTGCGGATCTCCTCTGAGGTCTTTCCTTTGATCATATCTGCCACAGTCTGACAGGTGATATCAAGCAAGCTCTTAATGTTCAAATAGTTAGCAGCCTGAAAGTTACAAGAACAATATCCATTAGAATCTAAAACAAATTACTAAAATAATTCACCAAAAGAACTAGCAAGCAAACCAAGTCCTAGGTACCATTACAAAATAAAGGATCAAAAAAGGTACCATTATCAAGTACAACAGTGGTAGAAAGCACATAAACATTAGGTTCAAGCAACCAACTAAAATTATCAGTAATACTCTCATTGTTTGAGGTTAATTATACTAGCATGTTGTATTAGCATTAGTGATAGTGAAAGCAAATATTAAGCTAGTTGTTGAAAGATGTAGCCTAACAGCAAAGACATCACCTCAATATTTAAAATTTTACTTCCTAATAGTAATCATGAATTCCAAAGAGATCAACAGTATCGAACATTTTGGGAGGCTACAAAATGTGAGTGTCCAGATCCAAAGTATAAAACATATACAATGATCAACCACTGAAAGGGGTTCTAATTCCCAAAGTTACAAAATCAACAATAGGAACAAAGTATAGATTAAAGAAAATTATAAGCTTGACTACACCGTACGCTTGTAAGAAGTTGAAACTACACACAAAAAACTTTGGGTGAGACTTCTTACACCTGCAATCGTGACAAGTGTATATCCTACCACCCTCTACTTCATGTTCTGCATTAAATGACTAAAAATTGAATTTCTTGTATGTACTTGAATTAATCTTTTACACAAGACTGAGTTCCTCGAAATCTATTTTAAAATTAGCCCAACGAATAACATCAATCACCCAAGACAATAAATAATAAAAGCAACATAAGCACAAGTTGTAATGAAGCGCATAGACATTGCAAGAACCTTAATACTCTATCTTTGAATAATTAGTACAACAACAACATACCTAGTGTAATTCCACAAGTGGGGTCTGGGGAGGGTGGGGTATACGCAGACCTTACCCCTACCTTGTGAATGTAGAGAGGTTGTTTCTAATAGACACTCGGCTCAAGTAAAGTATTTCAAAGGAGAAGTTGTTTCTAATAGACCCTTGGCTCAAGTAAGGTATTTCAAAGGAGATATATTTTAGTAATTAGTATTTATCAAATTTATTCCTATCAACACAACCTCATTGGATCAAATGACAAGCATAGAAGTACCATAGATCAGTAGGAGCAGTAGTCCATGCATAGTTGACTGAGCCTTTGAAGATCTGGCGATAATTAGCAATATTTTCTCCAATTATGTGCATGTGAAGTCATATGCTCTCAGCCTGCTTAGATAAAATCCCTCCTGGATGAAGAAATTTTGCTATAGTTTTTTAAACAATTCTTGGGTTGGACCTCAAGTTGAAGGAATGAGATTGTTTGGAAGCTGAAATTTCACGACAAAGGCAGTACTCAAGAAATGACATGATTGATTACCTATAGGGTCAGATGAATCCACTATGACAACATCGTAAGTTCCTGCAGAAACATTTTTCATAAAAATAACTCCTGCCAAAACAGGAGGAAAAAGGAAACACCAAGAATTTATGTTAGCAAGTGAACAATAATGAGAACCAACAGAAACATTGAGAAGAAAACAAAGGAAAGAATTGTAATCATCATGTGGCATCCAGGTACTTGTTACAATTTGTTGTTGGGCTGAAAGACAATAAGGTATCCGAAGTTGTACAAGACCACAGTTATACTGATGCACAATAAAGGAAAGAACACTAAATATCATGTGAAATCAATTCCAATGCAAATAGACAATAGATTAATAAATTTTATTAACACTTCAAACTACATATTATAATATGCAGAAGGTCACTTTACCATAGCAGTTAGGATTTAGGAAAGATTTCAAAATCCAGTCACAGCCATCAAAATGCTCCTAATTCATTAGTAAACATACAATAACTTATCATGTCACAAATTGATAAGCTGATTTAATTCAATCTTTTCAAGGGAGAATCATTACACAAACACAAAGAAGAAGCTAAAAGAATCTACATCATTAAACAAGATCAAGTTTTTCTATACAATTACAAATTGTTTGCCAAATATTAGAAGGAAAAGCACAGAGAACAATCAAGAGGGATGTGGATAGGGATTATGCATATAGTGTATCATTTCTTTCTGCTTCTACCTAGAGATTAAGAAATCACATAAGAGACTCACTTTCAAGTTTAACTTCAATGGACAGACATAACTTTTTCATCCGGTGTCAAAAAAAAAATTGCCATCCTCTCCCAGCTAATAGTCCAGCGAAATCGGCAGCCCTGCGACTGCGATCGAGAATTGAAAAAAATATATTTTGAAATCCCCCCAGCAAACAGTCTAGTGACTGCATTCAGAATTGAAAAAAAAAATTGGCATTCCATCCCGGCAAACAGTTCAGAGAAATTGACAGTCCTGCAGTGCAACCAAGAAAAACATATTTGACATCTCCCCACACTCGCACAAGAAATTAAGGAGGAAGAGTAGGAGGATAAAAAGAAAGAAACAAAGAAAAGAAGACATACCTGAAAAAAGACATGGAGTGATACTTGCAAAAATAACTTTCACCAAAACCAGAGAGCTCTAAACTGGTGTGACGATGAGAAGACTCAAAATAGAGAACTCCTTAATGGAACCATTGCACATGCTGACTTAATTCAGAAACACAATCCAAATCCATAGATCTTTCTGATTGTTGACTATTCTGCTAAGAGAAAATAAGTAAAATTAACAGGATAGGAACAACTAAGAGAGAATGTAATTAAATAAAAGTTGGCCGGGAGTTAACATATTACTCGATTAAATACAAAAAATACAAAATGACAACTCAATCAATCACTAAACTTCAATCCAATTCTCTACACAATTCCACCTTTTTAACCCAACAAACTCAGTATTCATATGCTTTTCAGATATGTAGATCATATATTTATAGGACAGATCTAGAGTAAAAGTTGAGCTACCAGGTCGCACATTCAAAAAAGAAAAAAATCTTAGTAGAAAGACTGTATGAACTTTAACTTTATAGGTTGATGGTGCAACTGCTGAGTCAATAAAAGTGAATAGAACCTTACACAATCAAGAAATGTCACATCTCAAAATATAATGTTAAATTTTTTTATAATAATCGCTGATGCTAACTCGGCAAAGAGAGTTATGGCTGTCATATGATATTCGCTGGTTACAGTTTTTGTCGCAAATGTGTGTTAGCCAAGTTAGATGGCAGCAGTACATGTTCCCACACACATGTTCAATTCGTTCAGGAGAAGACGTCACCTATGGTCAATTTAATTTTATAATAATCGAGATTGAGAACTTCTTGACATGCTTTTGGATGAACACAAGGTAAAGGTGTGACTACAGATACGGAGTGAAAAATTAAAGTTTTTATAAAGGATCAAGATTCAGTAGTTCGGAAAAAAAATAGATGGTGTCCTGGCAACACCACAATAGATTCAGAAATAAATAGCACAGAATACAAAAAATAAAATGCAGCAGCAGCTACAATAAATATGAAAAAGCAACAACTACGATCTAATCGGGTGCATATACAAAACATCCACACAAAATCAAGATTAAGTTTTTAAAATAGGACTTGGAGCTTTTTCAGGTACCCAAAAAAATCAAGATTTGGCATTTCAACCCAAAATGACGATTAAAAAGAAGAATTTATCATGATTAGACCAAACTCATCACATTTCAGGTCTTCCAATATCATCATGAACAAAGAGAGGGAAATAAACACTAAGATCAGTATACTCTATTCATTATACAACACAGATTAAAGAAATTTATGAAGAATCAATCACAAACTCTATCTTACAGATAAAGAGGTCTTTCTTAAAATTGGGACAAATGCTAAAATTAAAATATCCCTTCAGTTAGTTCAATCACGTGGTTATCTAAATATCCCTCTCTTTATCCTTGTTCCATAGTAGCTAGAGCAACAAGCTTCTCAGATGGTTCTAATATATTCAACAAGCTATGTGACAGTTCAAAGGTCATTAAGGTCTTGCCAACAATGCATATAATTGATGAAATGAACTTCTCAACAAATATGAATTGTGGGCCACAAGTTATTTGTGATAGTAAATCATTAGACCCCCAAGGTACACCACAATGGATTAGAATTTTCTAAAGCTTTAGATTATGTTAAAGCGAACTTTTGGTAAAGAGTTATTCAAAGAATTAAGGCCATTACACCATCTAATATAAGATAACAAGTCAACAAAGACCAACATCTGTGTAGAAAATAGTAAAGTTTAAACCGCTGAAAGACAAAGCCACAAAACTCCTAAAGAAATGTTCATAAGTAGCAAAATACAAACTCAATTACAAGACATAAAAAAAAGTAGAACTAGAACTGACACTATTGGTTCTTAATTTAATAGCTTCAGTTTTACAAAGTTGGAAACAAGTAGAAATAGAAACGAGCAGAACCTAATAATTCATACATAAATATATCGAAACATGTTAAAAATTCAGCAGAAATTTAACTCGGTGTTCAAATTCTCTAAAGAAATACACATAGAGAACAATTCCTCTCTCTCGCACACATATACAATCACATAAGAGTGTGAAGGTGCAGAAATTTCTGAATTTGCTAAAACTTGTGAGAAACACTGAAACCCTACCTGAGAGTCGATAAAGTTGAGATGGCTACGCCTACTCTTCTTCCACCAAAGAAAACTCATAATGAGTGACCCTTTCTCGCTGGATTCTTCCCTCTTAACCTCTCTGACGATAACCCATGCACCACCTCTTCCTTTAATGCAGAGAAGAAACCACATTCTCTCCATTTCCCCAAAAACCAAAACTCCAACGCTTTCTTCCTATCTCCTTCCACCAAACAACCTATAATCCAATTTTTAGAGGCATAGACTTAAGGGTTATCATGGATAAAATTTTCAGATCTTAAATCGCATAAAACACACAGGAACATACAATTTATGTGGAGTGGCTTAGCAATTTTGATAAAGCAAGAATTGCACAATTGAAGAGTTGAGAGGTAGAGATTGCACAATCCTAACGAGAAACCCTTGAAAATGAAATTTAGGGCCGATGGTAGTCTTGCTTATCAGAAATTAGGGGAAACTAGATATATTGATGGAAATTATTATTTTAGCCAAAATTATATGACCAATAGTACTCTTGATTGTTAGAAATTTGGGAAAATATAGATATATACTCATTATTTTAGCTAAAAAAATTATGAAATCTAATAAAGCACACATGTAAAAGTGTTGTTTTTAGAATTATAAATATAGCACATTTATAAGGTTAGCCATATATACAAATAAGTGTTGCCAATTGTTTTATGATTTGGAAAGACTTATGTGTAGCCTATAATTCTAAAGAGCACGCTTTAAAAGTGTTGACAAAGTTTTTGTGGCCAAAAGCTCAGTATAAAGGCAACGCCTCAAAAGCGTGCTCTTAGATGCTTTTGGTAACACTTTTTAAGTGTTTCTAGAATTAGTGTGGCCTTAGGCCAAATTTGTTGTAGTGCAAGGAAAAAAGTAGGCAGAAACATATGAACATGAAGAACCAACATCAAAGAATGTTAAAGCTGACTGGCGGTAGACAGAAACCATACCTGGGATCACCATATCTGAGGCCTCTGCCTTCGATCTACCCGGGACCACATAAAACTGACGCCTACCACCACCAGACCGGACACCTATCCTGCCACACTGGGAACAACCCCTACCCAGAGCACTACCACACCTACCCAGAGCACTACCACCCCTGACTGGTGGCTGCACACTCTTAAAGGCTGAGCCGACTGAGAGGCTGGCTGAACTATACCCTGCTGAGGTCACTCTCTGGCAAAGTGAGCAATGATACCATACTCATATCAAGACCCTGGCAGCCCATCCTGACATGATCAATTGGCTGAACCTGAATGGCCACCATGGCCTAATGCCCTAAATGATGTACCCATCAATGACTGACATGCACTCGGCCCACTGAACCCATGATCAAAATGAGGCCCACCCAAAGCCTGTTGTATAGCTTGAACTGGTCAGCTAGACTAACCCTGATGTTTTTGTGCCCGATACTCTCGGCCTCACTAACCTGAACCTCTACCGTCGGAGCATGAACCACTATATCCTCCTAGATGGCGTGGTCTTTTATCTCTCTCCCCAGGTCCTAGCGATGCAAATCCTCCATTGTACAGGCATGGCCTGCTATAGCCTAAAATAGTCGGCCACTAGCAACAAGTATCTCTACAGTATGATAAAGCTTAGTCCTCAACCCCCAAACAAAGTGATGAACCTGGTTTGACTCTGTAGGAATAATCATAGCCTCAAATAGAGCCAATTGGTGAAAATGGGTCTCATACTCCGACACTTTCATCTACCCCTTCATCAATTAAGTGAAATGCTCCCTACGACGCTCACGGTCACACTATGGTAAGAACTTGGCAATAAAGGCGTCATAGAAATCTCTCTAAGTCAACTAGGGAGACTCAGAGGGTCTGCAAGCTACCTGGGCCCTCCACCAAAGCTTAGATGGCCCCTCCAACTGATAGGTGGTATAATCTACTCCATGGGCATCCAACTGACCAGGATGATGGAGCATCTTCTCATAAGTAGTAATAAACTCATGGGCATCCTACCCGGGAGCACCGGAGAACCTCGGTGGAGATAATTTTAGAAACCAGCCCTAGGCCTTCTGCTTTGACTCTAACATGACTGGGCGAGGAGGAAGAGGATAAGCAATGGTAGGCACTGGAAGGACCTGTGCATGGGGAGCCGCAGTGGCAGGCTGCACTTTTGAACTCTTAACACTCAGGGCTGCCCCATGATCTGATGTCTTGGCCGTATCAGAAGCTTTACCCCTAATCATACTCAAGAACTAATGAAGCATGCTCCGAATATCTGGTGTAGAAGCTGAAGCTAGTGCTGGCGCTGATACAAATACTGCTACTAGCCCTGGTGGCACCTGGGTTGCTCCCTGGTCCATGAGCTCCTGATCTGAAGCTGGCTCAGGCTCATACTTGGCCTCAAGATCTCTAACTGGTGTCGCAACTCAGGCACGTCCTTGTCCTCTACCTGTAGGTATACCTCGGCCCTTGGCTAGAGCCGAAGGTGCTTGTTCTAAAGGCCTGCCCTCGTTCACTACTGAAGATCTCGTATGAACCATCTACGGAAGAGTGAACTAGAATAAGTAAGATTCTAGCAAACCATCTTTGATAAAGCGCAGGATATAGAAGCAAGAGAAGAGTAATATTTCCTAAAATTCCATTGTAGCCTCCCAATGATAGAGTACAGACGTGTCTTCCCCAATCCGCAGGAATCTACTAGACATTGGCTCCTATACCGATGATACCGGTGAACTTATGCTCTGATACCAAGATGTCATGACCCAATTTCTCAGGTCATGATATCACTTATAACCCCTATAGGCGAACCAATCCTCGTAGCTCAGAACGATTAGTAATGGGCTACACTCTTAGCAACCACACACAAGAAGTATAATAAGCAAAAGAAGATAAAACGCAACACAGAAAGAAAGCAATCGGGATATATATATAGAACTACACCAACCCACGACCTGGTATCATAGTACAGAAGCCACTACTAAAATATATACAGAGTACAAAATGAAAGAGTACGAAAGTAAAATATACAATTGTTTCAAAATATACAAAAGAGTAAATAGTGCTAAAAGAGGAGATAAAGCGAAGCCCCTGTCGCCAGGAGCTCACCTTATATCTCAGATTTCAAGAGTTGCATGAATCCTCACATCAATGGTAATAGGTCATACTAGGATCTGCACCAGAAAGATGCAGAAGTGTAGTATGAGCACCAATTGTGATGCAACGGGTACCCAATAGGCATCGTAGGCCGACTGAGCATATATATAATATAAAAGTAGTAAATAAGATATAAGGAAGGAAAAGGTCACAGAACCAAACAGATTAAGGCACAAGGAAGCTAGTCACAGATAGAAAGTCACAACAGAACACAAGTGAACTAAGCTAGCCATAAAAGATATATCATAGAACACAGATGAAAGAGTAGAGAACACACTTGGATCCTTGCAATTGCAGTAAATAGAGGAAAGGTTAATGAACAGGGCAGTGTACCGGTAACCTCAAATAACGGGAAGGAAAGAAAGGAAACTAATCATAAGCATGCTAATAATACAACTCACAAGGTAAGGATGATCATAAGTAAACTACTAGGTAACTACACTAGGAGTAATTAAAACTAATCTATCTACAATCCCAATGAGCACCCATACACCCGAGGAATACATACAAGCGAAAGCAAACTCTCCAGCATCTCATACCACCGGAGCGTACACTCAGTAAACAGAAAACAAGAATCGAACCATGCAAACAATGTATGATATGATATGAAGTGCTAATGGTACCATATGCAGCTTCTTCGGTGCCCGTAGGCCCAATAGGTAGGACCCATGAAAGGCTTCCACCATATACATCTACTCTCTCGTATACCCCTCCTCTGGAACTCTCATCACATAGGCCCTAGTCCAAATCTGCAAGGTCCATAGAGGTCTTTGAGACTATATACAAACTCTCATCTATATTATTATGCATGCTCGAAGTTTTCTCGAGTCCAAAATCAATAATAAAACCATGTCTATCTCTTCAGCCCAGTCGATTCTTGTACCATCTCAAAATCAGTGATAAAATCATATTTAGCACCTGGCCGAGCCGAGTCTAGTATCAATGTGAAAAACCATCACATAATCTCTTTTATCTTAAGAAAATCTGTAAAACCAGTTTTAAACCCATTTATAACAATTTATAACTGCAAATGGGCCTTAGAGGCTACACAGGGTTTAGATAAATGGTGATAGTCAGTCCCGCAGCCATGTAGTAGTAAGCCGATGCGAAAAAGCTTATTTCATGAGAATGGTGATATGCTCAAATATAACAAATATCTCACAATCAACTACCATCCCTGCATAGGATTAATCCGCTCTACAACACAGATAACCAGCTCATAGTCGCAAAATAATGTCCGGGACTCATGGACACTTCTTAAATGTCTGGGACTCACAGACACTTCTCAAATGTCCCACCATATATGTTTCAAAGGCATATGCAAAGGACACTCATGGCCTCAAGGGTAATACTACCGTACTAATTAAAACATAGAAACGGAGGTATTAAGAACAGACCGAAAAGAATCGAATAAGGTATGTGGGTACCAAACTAGTTAACCTAACCCAAAGATGCTAAATAGTACAATTATATTCTATATAGACCATGTATGAGATAGGTAAGTCTTAGCCTACATAGCATTCAATGACAAGCTGCTAGAAGGACGTCGTCTAAGCTCGAACTGCTCCAAGAAGCCTGAATAGCGATCAAACTATCAAAAACTCAATATAATCATCAATACGAAGCTAACGATACCCATAATGCTAATAATTCATTTGGGTCAAAATGGGCCCGTGGGATCTGTAACCCAAAGTAGAAAATGGAAATTACCATAAGGCTCCCAACACTAGCGGAAACACATGCTCAGAAATTAAGCATAATTCGGGTAGGAGAAATGGCCTAGAGAAGCCCCTAAACCCAAGAACCAAATTAGGAAACAAATGAAGAAATTGATGGAATTAAAAGATTAGAACTTATAATAGGTGACAAGGAAATAATCATGAGCACGGAGGAAGCTAAACCAGCACTATAGGGAGCTCCCACAGGGAATTTGAGCTTTAAGCTCTAGAGAGAATGGAGGAAAAAACTAAGGAGAAAAGCATAAAAGGAAGGAGAAGACCCTTATAAGCTGCCAGCGACTAGTGAAACTCTGGTCTTTATGATGTTGGTGCACCACCACAGCAGTGCTTAGAAACACCACAGGGAAGGAGGTCTCCAAAACCATAGACCCCACAGGTGCGGTCTAAAATGTCGCAGGGGTAACTTTAGGAGTGCAGGAGCCCCCATTGCTAAGACCACCAGTACCACAGGTATGGGTATGAACCAAAGGTGCTTCTAGGCCAAAGTCTAAATTCTGTAGCTAACAGCGCTGACGAAATTTTAATCCTAGGTCGTCTTCTCTGAATGTTGACCAAAGTCAAACTTCTAAGTTCAACTAGCCTGAAATTCCACAAATTGAGATAAAACCAAACCAAAAGCTTCCAGGCCCCGACTAAGGGTCTAACTAGACTAAAATCCATGCTCCAGAGCTAATAGAATAGTCAGAATGTTGTTCTGAGCTTGTTTACTAAGAATGTTGACTAAAGTCAATGATTTCCTAAGTTAAAACTCTAAAATAGGGAAACAACCATAAACACAAATCGAATAGCCCAGGAACCAAACCACTGGTCCTAGCAAGTCATAAATGACTTGGGGCCGCTACAAGAAAGCTCTAATAATACAAAGAAGGCGAAAATGCAAAAATGACTGGAAGGGTCATTACAACTGAACCTTCACCAAAGCTATCTCATTAGACCTCCACTTCCTAGTCTGTCTATCCAAAATAGAAATAGGCTCATCCACAAAAGTCAGATTCTGATCTAGATCCACCATATCCCATCTAATCACATAATAACCATCAAAATGGTACTTCTTCAACATCGAGATATAAAAAATGGATGTACAACCAAATGATTCACAGGTAAATGTAGTTACCTATTTTATTGTTATGCTGATTTAAGACGTAAGTATTCGACTAGAAAAATCCATAGGTGAGAATTGAAAATCTTGAGCAAGATTTGTTGTCGTGTGGTAGTGTGGTGTAAATAATTAGATAACCAACTATCGTAGGATCTCATAGGAAGTTTTGAGACAGGAATCATAGTCATAAAACTCCAGATATCATAATTCTCGCATTGGAAATAATTTTTGGTGTCTATGAAATAATATATGTTGCGAAATGACGATCTGGGAGCGAGATCATAGTTTTTAGAAATTTGCCTTCATTGTAATAAAAGGATGCATCATTGCAATGGTCCATCATGATGAGAATTCCTCATCATGATGATCCATCGTAAAGAAGTAAGTGTCCATCGTGATGAGATTATGCGGTATTATACCTGGGTATTTTGTATTTTTCTGAATTATTTCCCTTATAACTCAACTTTGTTCTATAGCTCTCAAAAGTGTTTTTTCCAAAAAAGCTAGGGAAAACACCATCGTTTGAGGTATGTAATCCATAGAACTTATAATATTTATTGATTAATTATCTTCCTTAGACTTTGGAGAAAGAATTAATGGTGGATTTCTTGAAATTAAGCCCTAGTAGTATGAACTTGGGGAAGAACCCTATGGGTAGGTGTAAAATCACCTAGAATTGATCTTAAGTTCTGTTTCTATGAGTTCTAACATGAGATTATTAGTTCATCATGCTTAAGGCTAGTGGGGAATATTGGGTTCCATAAAAGTGAAACCTTTAGGCCTAACAATGGTGGAAAAGGTATGAACTTGGTAAGAAACCTTGAATATTGATTCTATGACTGCAATATGGCTGATTTATGACTTGTTAACCCTTGGGGAATGCTAGAAACCTCGGGTAATGGGTAGAATGGTTGGTTTTGATATCCAAGACCTGAAATGAAGGGTAATTGGCTGATTACTCTTATATATTTATTATCTCTAGACCTTGTGCATTCTGTAGAGTTAAGAAAGGATATGTCAGTGGTGAAATTGCTTACGAGTGTGATATCTTCACTCGAGGTAGGTTATAGTTTGAATTAGAATTAAGACTCACCTTTTTGCGTGTTTATAGTGAAATTACAAGATCTGTGATTGGTCTTCCGATGTGATTGTATTATATATGTTTTTCCCTTTTATGTTTGTATGAATAGGCCAAATGAACAAGAAGTGATAAGTAAGTTAAAAAGGCTAAGTATGAATAGTGTCTTGGAAACTAAATGTCTTATGAGAATATAGGTTTGAGAACCCAGTTATACATATATTGTTATGGATACGTTGATATGGAGCGGATACCTCACCAGTATTGTACATAGACAGCCTAGGGTCCCATGCAGGTCATAGGTAGTGTGTATCAATAAGACCATAGCATGTGTGTACACCTTTTACCTTGTTTTGTATTACGGTATTGCTTCTATGAATTATGAACTTGACTTAGTTGTTGTTGAATTGACTTGAAAGACTATCTGTTTATTGCTTATATTCTAAGTGTTGGGTTCCTATTATTCGTTATATATTTTGCTATTTGCATGTTTTATTATTTGGTTGGCCTATGATACCTACCAGTACATAGTGTGTTGTACTGATACTACCATATGCTCTTTTTTTGTTGAGTGCATATCATGTTGTAGAGGATGAGATGTGAGCTTGGCTAGGGTAGAGTGACCTACTATAGATCCAAGCATGAGCACTACCTTCCGAGCTGCCATGAATCCTCCACGAGTTGTTGACATTCTTTCAGGCATTAGAACTCTCTATCCTTACTATTTTTAGTTGAACATTGGCTTAGACTATGTTTGTTTAGTAGTTCTGGATAATGACTTTCAGTTTCTGGGTATGCATTTAGTTGAATATTTTCTGCACATTCTTTTATTATTTTATAAACATTGATTCAAATATGGCTTAAGTGGATGGTTTATCTATTTTCTAGGAATTGGTTAAGTTTAGAGTTGGTTTTTTAGTTCTTACATCGGAGGGTTAGTGTGGGTGACAATCACGGCTCGTCTGGGTAGTGACAGTAAAGCCAACTCATACGCTATCTCCCCAATGCTCCAAAGAATATCAAAAGGGCCAGTAAACCTCAGATTAAGCTTACCCTTCATTCCAAACCTCATCACGCCTATCATGGGTGCTACCTTATATAGAACCTTCTCACCAACCATAAATTCCAAGTCACAAACTCTGCGATCCATATAACCTTTTTGCCTACTTTGGGATGTCAAGAGCCGGTCCTTGATCAACTTGACCCTATCTATGGAATCCCATAATAAAGTTGTACCCTAAGGCCTAACCTAAATGGAATCAAACCATCCTAGCGGAGATCTCTACTTCATCCCATACAAGGCCATAAATGGTGCCATATGAATGCTGGAATGATAACTGTTATTATAGGAAAACTCCACCAAAGGCAGGAACTGGTCCCAATGACCACCAAAATCAATCACACAAGCTCGAAGCATATCCTCCAAAACTTGAATAGTTCACTTTGACTGTCCATCCATTTGTGGGTGAAAAGTTGTACTCATGTCCAGCTGAGTATCCATCTCTCACTGCATAGAACTCCAAAAGTGAGATGTGAACCGAGTACTGTAATGACCCTTCCGGTCATTTCCACGTATAAGTTTTGAAGTCAAGCAAATCGACAAAAGTTATCGTAAGTTCTTTAAGAAATTTCCTGAACTTTGGGTCAAATGTACCAGGGATTTTCTCTCAATATATAAAGAGTTAGAAGTCCCCCGAAATACCAAATCGAAGGTCTACGAGTCTAGTTTCCAACGCACAAAACCTCACGTCCAAATAATCTCGGAGTAAAAAGTTATGACTGTTTTACCGCGGACTGTCTGGCAGAAAACAGGTTGCGAACCGGGTCGCGAACCGGGTCGGGTTAAACTCGATTTAAGCCTCGACTTCACGTTTTAAAACGCCATTTCAGTTCTGAAACAGTGATAAAACATAAGGGAGGATCCCGAGAGAATTCTTGAGTATCAAAATCGTGCGTTGGCGAATTACGAGCCTAAACTTAAGAATTTTATTAGCATCGTGCGTGTATTTGAAAATATTTTATTTAAAAGTTAAATTTGGTAAAAACTATATTAGTATTGCCTTTTCAAAATATTTTAAAGGTTTATGTGAGATATTTTTGAAACGTTATAAGTGTATATGTATTTATTTTATAAGGTTTTTATACTCCGTAATATTTTAACGGAGATAGTAAAAGTTAGTTATGTTAAAATTTATTATTATAATATAGTAGGTTTTATTTGAAATGATTTTCTATTAATTATGGTATATTCAAAAAAGCTATATTTATTTTACCACAAATTTACGCAATACCCGAGTATATATATAACGGGATAAAATACTTTAAGGTGGACACCAACTCCACGTGGAGTTGTGGGAAGTGCACACCATGGTGCATAACGCCACCAGGCGTTCCACTAATGTTCCAAATATATACATTCTGCCTAACTTATATCTACTATTAGTATTTATCCTTAAATTTAGCTTAGGTATTATTGTGAGATATGGTTAGCAGTAGTTGCAAATTGAGATATATGTTCTAACCGTGGAGAATATTTGGTGGAACCAATTTAATGTTATAGTTATATTAAATTGATTGTAGAAAATCAATTATCTACGTCAAGTTATTCCATCCCAAATCCGATTCCGATTTAGTTTTGGATTTTCTCGGAGTGGTTCGAGCTTGGACATCGTTCTAGCAGCTTGTCATCGGACGACAGGTAGGTTACGGTTTAATTTTCCTAGACTCCACATATATAGAATAAAATTGTATTAACGGGCATCCTTGGGTTGGTTTATTAGGTTGGTACCACAGACCTCGACCGCTTTATTCATGTCCGCCTATTTTTATTCCTCCGTTGCTTGTAGTATTTGCGGATATATTTTATTTACCCTTGTGGTCCTGTGAGGCCTTATTGACTCTGGAACATAGAAGGTGGGATTTTGGAAATGTCCGCGAGTCCCGGGCATAGTATTATCCTACTAGGCTGGTTATGCTTGCTGAGTAGCTGTGGGCCTGTGCAGGGTCGATAGGTTGATTGTGAGCTGCGGGGCAGCTATTGTGTGTGATCATACCATTTCCATGCATATAAAGAGGTTTTATCCATGTTTTACTGTGGTTTGGCTTCAGGCCTACTGGCACTATTTTCTAAACCTTGCATGGCCCGGGGGGCCCGTTTTTTATGGAAATGATTTGAAAATGGTTGATTTGACTTGAGAGTATTCTTGGGTAAAAGAAAGTAAAATTATGTTTTAAGACACCAGTTTTACTACTACGCTAGACTCGGCAGGGCCGGAGTGCTAGATGAGTTTTCTTATTATTTGAGATGATTTTTAGTCTCGGTCGGACCGAGCACCTGAGATGACTTTTTACTATTTAGACCCGGTTACTCCCGGGCACCCTTGGAGGGGTTTTTTTTGAGATATTTTCCTACTATTTTTAGTCCTGGACAGGGTCTGGGCATGCATATTCGAGACTGGGTCTCTATCTTGATATCGAGACTGGGTCTCTATCTTGATACATGTTCTGATGCTGAGTTTTAGTATGGGGTCTGGGACCTCCATGGACCTTGCCATCCGGGCCAGGGGCTACGGGCTGCGTGTGCCGGAGGAGGGGTATACGGTGGAGTAGAGGTATACGGGCAGAGTCCTTCCATGGAACCTACCTGCTGGGCCGGATCAGCGCCGGAGGAGGTACATACAGAGATACCATGGCACTTGAGATCTTCATGCATCATATCATTCATTGTTGAGGCTCCACCCTTGTTTGCTGTTTGCTGATTGTACGCTCCGGTAGTATGGGATGCCGGAGGGTTTGTTTTCACTTGTTTGTGTTCCTCGGTTGTATGGGCGGCCGGGGGACTGTAGGTAGACTTTTGCTTTTTACTTACAGAATTGTTCTCTAGTTATGGATAAGTATGAGATTGGTATGATTAGTTGGGTTTGATTCTGTCTCTGAGCATGCCTATTATTACTCTTTCTTTTCTTCTTCCTTACACTTGAGGTTACCGGTATACCGTCCATTTCGTAAACTTATTTTGTATACACTGTTATTGCAAGGACCCCAGGTGCGTTGTTTCTTACTTTCACCTGTGCCTATGGTGTGTATATTCTGCTTACTAGCCTCACATGTGGTTCTGTTGTTTTCCCTCTGGGCTAGTTCCTGTGTACCTTTCGTTTGATTTCTGGTGACTACTTGCTTCTATTCTGTCTATTACTGCGCTTTTATCTTATATGTGCCCAGTCGGCCTATGATACCTACTGGGTACCTTATGCTTCGCATTTGGTGCTCACCCCTACCCCTGCATCTTTGGGTGCAGATCCTAGCGTGGGCCATCGCCGTTAGATCGCTGTGATTCGTGCTTGGAGATCTGTTGAGGACGATACTTCAGGCTGAGGGTGAGCTCTTGGCGATCGGAGCTTAGCTTTAGTTTATCTTTTGCTTCATGTACTCTATTTACCATTCAGAGACATTGTATATATAGTTTTGGTTTATTTTGCAACTCCATGTATGTAGTTTGGCTCTGTACTATGATACCAGGTCTTGGGGTTTGGTTTAGTTTCCGCATATGTATATATTTATATCCCTGTTATCTATTTATTCGTCTTGCTCCCTTATCTGCTAGATAGTAGCCATTACTAACTGTTCTGGGCTACGGGGATTGGTTCACCTACCGGGGGTTGTAGGTGCCATCATGACCGAGAAATTGGGTCGTGACAACGTGGTATCAGAGCTTTAGGTTCACCGGTGTCATCGGTATAGGAGCCAATGTCTAGTAGAGTCCTGCGGATCGGGGCGGAGACGTCCGTACTCAATCTGTGGGAGGCTACAGTGGCATTTTAGGAAATTTGACTCTTTCATTGCTTCTGTGTCGTGCGTACTACCCTTGAAGTTTCTGGAAATCTCATTTTTTCTACTTCATTCTTCCGCAGATGGTTCATACGAGATCATCGGCATCACGCGAAGATGAGCCTCCTACTCCAGCTAGGGGTCGAGGACGCCCTCGATCAGTGACACCTGCTAGAGCTGCTAGCGTGGGGATAGAGCCCGAGCAGCATGTGGTTCAGGGGGCAGCCCAGGTACCACCAGCTCCAGCTCCAGCTCCGGTACCAGCTCCAGTGCCCACTTCTGTGCCAGCTTCAGCCGCAGCTTAGTCTCCAGATATTCGGGGATTACTATTACAGCTTTTGGGTGTGATTGGAGAGCGGCCTGCTGAGGTAGCGCAGACATCCGCTCAGGGGGCAGCCCTGGGTGCACAGAGCTCAGGAGCGCAGCCGGCTACTATGGCTCCCCGTGCAGAGGTCATTCCGGTCCCATCTGTTGCACAGCCTCTTGCTCCTCGCCCAGCCTATTGACAAGATCAGAGCAGAAGGCGTTGGGTAGGTTTTTGAGGTTAGCCCCTCCGAGATTTGCTGGTACTTCTGGACAGGATCCACATGACTTTATTACTACCTGTGAGGAGATGTTGCATCATCTGGGTTTGTTAGAGACTCATGGGGTTGGTTATACTACCTATCAGTTGGAGGGCCCAGCGAAGTTATGGTGGAGGGCCCAGGTTGCTTGTAGACCACCATCGTCACCTCCTTTGACCTAGTCTGAGTTTTATGAGGCCTTTATGGCCAAGTTCCTACCCCAGAGTGATCGGGAGTACTCTATATTAGCAGTTTACTCATCTCACAATCTCTTACTATTCGGAGTTATGAGACCCATCTATCAGCTGAGGGCACCGTTCGGAGCTATGATCATTCCTACTGAGCAGTATATATCTCTAATATGGGTTTGAGCAAATCAGGCAAGCCAGCTGGAGATGATGAGCCAGTGGTCGGTCATTCCAGGCTATTGTAGACTATGCCCGCACTGTAGAGGACTTACAGCGACATGATCAGGGGTCCAGGGATTAGAGGCATCGACATCAGGGTGTCTATAGTGGTTCCAGATATGGTGGTAGAGGTCCTGGCCAGTGGAGTCGGAGTTATCAGCCACAACAGTTCCAGGGTCAGTCCAGCCGACCGGTCCAGGCTTCCCTTCAGACTTTCGATAGTACCCAGTTCGAGCAGGGTCAGAGCAGCCATCAGGGCTATAGCGACCAGTCTTCGAAGGGTACAGTTTCTGGGGCATCAGGTCGTGGTGGTCATTCGGGATTTGCGGGTTCATCTCGACTGAGTAGGCCATCAGGGGCTTGTTTTACTTGTGGTGCGATAGGTCACTTTGCTAGAGATTGCCCTCAGCAGGGTACAGTTTGGTTGGCCGAGCCTTTACGAGCAGTTCAGCCCCCAGCTAGAGGGGGTGGTCGTCAGAATAGAGGTAGTGTTCCATGCGGTAGAGCAGGTGGTAGGGATGGCGGTCGGGCAGGTGGAGGTCGTCGTCAGTTTTACGCGGTCCCTAGGAGACCAGAGGCAGCGGCCTAAGATGCTGTGATTACAGGTACGATTTTTGTATGCCATCAGTCTGCTATGGCTTTATTTGATCCTGGATCCACTTGTTCATATGTTTCTGCCTACTTTGTGCCTTGTTTGGGGTTGGCTAGTGAGCCATTATCTGTTCCTGTTTCTGTTTCGACCCCAGTAGGAGATTCTTTAGTAGTGGATCGGATTGTGAGAGTCCTGTATGTTATCTGATGGTTGATTCAGAGACTGGGTTGATTTTATGATTCTTTGATATGCCTAGAAATGATGACATATGTTGATACTGGCATGACTGGTTATCCCTCACCGTGTGGTTTTGGATTGTTATTCCAAGGGACCTTACCATAGCGTGTTGCCCGGTGATCCCCGGTTGTGATGGCAGGGTTCTGTTAGCCATGTGCTCCATCTAGGATCATCTCTTGTCTTCGAGCTAGGAAGTTGATTTCCCTGCGTGTTTAGGCTATCTAGCATATGTCCGAGATGTTAGTGCTGACCCCACTTCTCCTGAGTCTGTTCCTGTGGTTAGAGACTTCCTCGATGTGTTTCCTACCGACCTGCCAGGCCTTCCACCTGAGAGAGATATTGATTTTGCTATTGAGCTAGAGTCGGGCACTAGGCCCATTTCTATTTCTCATTACCATATGGCTCCTGCTGAGTTGAGGGAGCTTAAGGAGCAGCTCCAGGATCTGTTAGCTAAGGGGTTTATTAGATCTAGTGTGTCACCGTGGGGTGCTCCTGTTCTCTTCGTGAAGAAGAAGGATGGTTCGATGCGCATGTGTATTGATTATCGGCAGCTGAATAGGGTGACAGTAAAGAATAGGTATCCGATACCGAGGATTGATGATTTGTTTGACCAGCTTCAGGGTTCAGTCGTGTTTTCAAAGATTGATTTGAGGTCCAGCTACCACCAGTTGAGGATTAGGACGGAGGACATCCCTAAGACAGCATTCAGGACACGTTATGGCCATTATGAGTTCCTGGTGATGTCTTTTGGGTTGACTAATGCCCCCGCAGCCTTTATGAACTTGATGCACATGGTTCTTGGCCCGTATTTGGACTCATTTGTGATAGTTTTTATAGATGACATCTTGATATACTCGCGTAGTAGAGATGAGCATGAGCAACACTTGAGGATTATACTCCAGACTTTGAGAGATCATCGGCTTTATGCCAAGTTCTCAAAGTGTGAGTTTTGGCTTGAGTCAGTTGCATTCCTAGGGCACGTGGTGTCTAAGGATGGGATTAGGGTTGATCCGGGGAAGATTTCAGCCGTTTGTGAGTGGCCTAGACCTACTACTGTTACTGAGGTTCGCAGCTTTATTGGGTTAGCAGGTTACTACAGACGGTTCGTTGAGGGATTTTCTTCCATAGCAGCACCCTTGACTATGCTGACTAGGAAGGATATCCCATTTCAGTGGTCGGATCAGTGTGAGGATAGCTTCCAGAGGCTTAAGGCCTTATTGACTTCAGCTCCAGTGTTGACTTTGCCGGTTGAGGGGCAGAGCTTCTCCGTGTATTGTGATGCTTCTGGGGTTGGTCTTGGTTGTGTGTTGATGCAGCAGGGTCGAGTAGTAGCCTATGCGTCGAGGCAGCTGAAGGTTCACGAGCGCAACTACCCCACTCATGACTTAGAGTTGGCGGCGGTAGTTTTCGCGCTCAAGATCTGGAGGCATTACTTATATGGAGTTTACTGTGATATCTTCACCGATCACCGTAGTCTTCAGTATATCACGAGTCAGCGGAGTGAACTCGAAGACAAGAGGAGAATGGGTCGAGTTACTGATCGACTATGACTTCACTTATTCTGTAATCATCCGGCAAGGCAAACGTGTAGCGGATGCCTTGAGTCGGAAGGCAGTGAGTATGGGTAGCCTAGCTTTTCTTTCAGTTTCAGAGCGACCGTTGGCCTTGGACATCCAGTCCTTGGCTAAGCGTTTGGTTAGGCTTGACTTGTCGGATCCTAGCAGAGTTCTCGCCAGTGTTGAGGTTCGTTCTACTTTGATTGATCAGATTCAGAGCCGTCAGTTTGAGGATCAGCAGTTGTGTGACCTTCGTGATCGGGTTGTTCAGGGTGAGACCAGTCGGGCTACTCTAGATTCAGATGGGGTTCTGAGATTTGATAGCCGCCTTTGTGTTCCGAGGATTAGTGATTTGA
>QJPP01005116.1:0-87343 GCA_003996215.1 Jaltomata sinuosa
TGGGTGATTGTTGATAGGCTGACTAAGTCAGCACATTTCTTGCTGGTTCATACTTCTTATGGTGCAGAGAGGTTAGCTCAGATCTACCTTCGTGAGATTGTTCGGTTGCACGGGGTCCCAGCTTCTATCATTTCAGACCGCGGCACTCAGTTTACATCTCAGTTTTGGAGGGCTATTCAGCGAGATTTAGGTACAGAGGTTAATCTTAGTACCGCTTTTCACCCTCAGACAGATGGCCAGTCCGAGAGGACCATTCAGGTCCTGGAGGACATGCTTTGGGCCTGTGTTCTTGACTTTGGAGGTTCTTGGGATCAGTTTGTTCCCTTGGCAGAGTTTGCTTATAATAACAGCTTCCATTCGAGTATCGGCATGGCACCTTTTGAGGCTTTGTATGGCAGGCGTTGCAGATCACCGGTAGGTTGGTTTGATGGTTTTAGTGCTGGGCCACAGAGCACAGATTTGCTTGGAGATTTCTTAGATCGAGTCCGAGTGATTCAGGATAGACTTCGGGCAGCTCAGAGCAGGCAGAAGAGTTATGCTGATCGTAGGCTTCGTGCCTTGGAGTTTAGTGTCGGTGACTTGGTATTTCTCCGTGTATCGCCCATGAAGGGCGTGATGAGATTTGGTAGGCGGGGCAAGCTTAGCCCCAGGTACATTGGGCCGTTTGAGATTCTTTAGAGGGTTATGGTGTGTTGCCTATCAGCTAGCCTGCCTCCGATGTTTTCAGCTATACAATCCTGATTTCATGTTTCGATGGTTGCGTCGGTATGTCCCAGATGAGTCTCATGTGTTACAGTGGGATTCAAGTTCAGTTGGGTGAGGATTTTAAGCCTTTGTTGGAGGAGCCGGCAGCTATTTTGGCCAGAGATGTTAGGGGATTGAGGTCTCGAGAGATCCCGGTTGTTAAGGTTCAGTAGAGGCACCGTCCAGTCGAGGAGGCTACCTGGGAGACCGAGAGAGATATGCGGGATCAGTATCCGCAGCTATTTTAGCCTCCGGGTACCCCCTTGACCTTGACTTTCGAGGACGAAAGTCCCTTTTAGTAGTTGATGATGTAATGACCCTTCCGGTCATTTCCACATAAACATTTTCCTTGTGCCGTTAGAGCTTGTTGTAGCAGACCCAAGTCATTTAAGGCTTGTCGGGACCGGTATTTCGGTGCCGGGTTCATTTTTTGGCCGCATGATAAGTTTTGAAGTCAAGCAAGTCGGCAAAAGTAATCGTAAGATCTTTAACAAATTTCCTGAACTTTGGGTAAAATGTCTCTGGGCTTTTCTCCCAATATATAAATAGTTAGAAGTCCCCCTAAATACCAAATCAAAGGTTTACGAGTCTAGTTTCCAATGCACAAAACCTCACGTCCAACTGATCTCGGAGTAAAAAGTTATGACTGTTTTACCACGGACTGTCTGGCAGAAAACGGGTTGCGAACCGGGTCGCGTATCGGGTCGAGTAAAACTCGATTTAAGCCTCAACTTGACGTTTTAAAACGCCATTTCAGTTCTGAAACAGTGATAAAACATAAGGGAGGATCCCGAGAGAATTCTTGAGTATCAAAATCGTGCGTTGGTGAAATACGAGCCTAAGCTTAAGAATTTTATTAGCATCGTGCGTGTATTTGAAAATATTTTATTTAAAAGTTGAATTTGGTAAAAATTATATTATTATTGCCTTTCAAAAATATTTTAAAGGTTTATGAAAAATATTTTGTTACGATATAATTGTATATGTATTTATTTTATAAAGTTTTTATACATTGTAATATTTTAACGGAGATAGTAAATTTAGTTATGTTAAAATTTATTATTATAATATAGTAGGTTTTAATCGAAATAATTTTCTATGAATTCTGGTATATTTAAAAAGTTATATATATTTTACCACGAGCTTATGCAATACCCGAATATATATGTAATGAGATAAATCAATATTGGGTTGACACCACATTTACACGTGGTGTCCCTCACAGAAGTCATCAAATGACTCATTGATTCATGTAGGCTTAGCATAGTGGTCTTTTTCAATTAATTATTATAAAGTGGTTAACTAGCTAGCTAAGTTATCTACCTAATTTATATTTGCTTTACATTAGGTAAATAATTATTGAACATATTCACTGGAGAATGATTTCATTGCTCTCAACAAACACAGTAAGCTACATAGCTGCTACAGTACGCATGTTAATATATATTGTGTAAAAGAGAATTTGTGGGTTATCCAAGTGGTGAGGTACGAGAACATCGAAAAGAAAATAGATTATCTACGTCAAGTTATCCAAGCCCGAGTTTGATTTCGTGTTGGAGGTTTGTCGGAGAGGTTCAAGCTTGTCATAGGACGACAGGTAGGTTACGGTTTATTTTCCCTAGACTCCGCATATATTGAATAAAATTTTATTAATGGGAATCCTTGGGTTGGTTTATTAGGTTGGTACCACAGACCTCGACCGCTTTATTCATGTCCGCCTACTTTTGTTCCTCTGTTGCTTGTAGTATTTGACGATATATTTTATTTACCCTTGTGGTCCTGTGAGGCCTTGTTGACTCTGGAACATAAAAGGTGGTATTTTGGGAATGTCCGCGAGTCCCGAGCATAGAATTATCCTTCTAGGCTGTTTATGCTTGCTGAGTAGCTGTGGGCCTGTGCAGGGTCGATAGGTTGATTGTGAGCTGCTGGGCACATATTGTGTGTGATCATACCATTTCCATGCATATAAAGAGGTTTTATCCATGTTTTACTATGATTTTGGCTTCGGGCCTACTGGCACTATTTTCTAAACCTTGCATGGCCTCCGGGGCCCATTTTTAATGGAAATAATTTGGAAATGGTTTGATTTGACTTGTGAGTATTCTTGGTAAAAGAAAGTAAATTATGTTTTAAATCATCAGTTTTACGATTAACGCTAGACTCGGCAGGGCCGGAGTGCTAGTTGAGTTTTCTTGCTATTTGAGATGATTTTTAGCCTCGGTCGGACCGAGCACCTGAGATGATTTTTACTGTTTAGACCCGGTTATGCCCGGGAACCCTTGGTGGGGTTTTTGAGACATTTTCCTACTACTTTAGTCCTGGACAGGGTCTGGGCATTGCATATTCGAGACTGGGTCTCTATCTTGATACCGGACTTGCTTCCGGACGACATGTTTTGATACTGAGCTTTAGTATGGGGTCTGGGACCTCCATAGACCGTTCCATCTGAGCCAGGGGCTACGGGCTGCGTGTGCCGGAGGAGGGGTATACGGTGGAGTAGAGGTATACGGGCAGTGTCCTTCCATGGAACCTACCTGCTGGGCCGGATCGGCGCAGGAGGAGGTACATACAGAGATACCATTTCACTTGAGATCTTCATGCATCATATCATTCATTGTTTGAGGCTCCACCCTTGTTTGTTGTTTGCTGATTGTACGCTCCGGTAGTATGGGATGCCGGAGGGTTTGTTTTCACTTGTTTGTGTTCCTCGGTTGTATGGGCGGCCGGGGAACTGTAGGTAGACTTTTGCTATTTACTTACAGAATTGTTCTCTATTATGGATAAGTATGAGGTTGGTTACTGCTAGACTGTTAGTTTCTGGATTTGAGATTGATATGATTAGTTGAGTGTGATTCATGTCTCTGAGCATGCCTATCATTACTCTTTCTCTATTCTTCTTACACTTGAGGTTACCGGTATACCGTCCATTTTGTAAACTTATTTTGTATACACTGTTGTTGCAAGGACCCCAGGTGCGTTGTTTCTTACTTTCACCTGTGCCTATGGTGTGTATATTCTGTTACTAGCCTCACATGTGGTTCTGTTGATTTCCCTCTGGGCTAGTTCCTGTGTACTTTTCTATGATTTTTGTGACTGCTTGCTTCTATTCTGTATATTACTACGCTTTTATCTTATATGTTCCCAGTCGGCCTATGATACCTACTGGGTACCTTATGCTTCGCATTGGTTCTCACCCCTACCCCCTGCATCTTTGGGTGCAGATCCTAGCGTGGGCCATCGCCGTTAGATCGTTGTGATTCATCCTTGGAGATCTATTGGGGACTACTTCAGACTGAGGGTGAGCTCTTGGCGATCGGAGCTTAGCTTTAGTTTATCTTTTGCTTCATGTACTCTATTACCATTCAGAGACATCTGTATATATTATTTTGGATTATTTGCACTCCATGTAAGTAGTTTGGGCTCTATGCTATGATACCAGGTCTTGGGGTTTGGTTTAGTTTTCGCATATGTATATATTTATATATCCCTGTTATCTATTTTATTCGTCTTGTTCCCTTATTTGCTAGATAGTAGCCCATTACTAACTGTTCTGGGCTGCGGGGATTGGTTCACCTACCGGGGGTTGTAGGTTCCATCATGACCGAGAAATTGGGTCGTGACACTTCTCCAGTCCCTAAGGGGCCGGATTCAAAAAGTTATACAAAGGTATCTGAAATGACACTTTCCGTCATTACAAGAGAGCCAATCATTAAAAAATCTGGGTTGGAGTATTTCCAAGATTGGAAGTTAAACTTTTTAGGATAGCCTAGTCTGGGTGAAATTTGAGTAGAGTATGGTCTAGGGAAATCCTCGAATGGATTAGGTAAATAAAATAAAGTTTAGCTTAATTTTATGTTAGCTAAGATGATAAGGAATCTCTGGGACTTTTCATAAATGAATTCTAGTAAGTAGAACTCCCGATATCAAACTTGATGTGAAGGGGTTAGTCTGGGATGTCATGGTTGAGGGTGCATTATGAAAAAGCCAAAACTGGGAGAAATACCAAGTTTCTGCCTTGCCACACCCGCTATAGCTGGTGGCATGCCACTTTGAGGCAGCTGGTATAGTGGAATAATTCTCGCTATATCCAGTGTCAAAGGAAGTCAATCCCATTATATTGGGTGGATTCTGCTATAATAATGCTGCTATAGCAGGGTAAATTATTGTTAATGCAGAAACTTTCACAAAAATATTTATTATTTTCAAAACATGTTTTGGGGAAGGCTTAGGCAATTTGGGGTGACTTTCATTCGTTCTCCACCAGATTGCTTCATAAAGGTAAGTTATTTATACCCATTAACTAGTTTTTCGATTCCTTGACCTTGAAATTACTATTTTACGGGTCTTGGGGAGGGTTTTACTTGACTTAGCTGTAAAATTTGGTGCAAAAGGGTAAATTGGGTGTAAAAACTTTGTGTTTTAGTTAAAGATTAATTAATTACTCTTGCATGACCATAATTCACTAATGTAACCATGAAATTGGCAGTTTTAAAGTGAATTTATGGTGGAAAATCCCTAAAATGGGTGGAATGATCATGAAATTAGCCTTGGGATTTAGGATTAGGTTGTAATCAATGATATTATAGGTCTTTGGGATGATTAGGTGTTTACATTCCTATTTTTAGACAACAACCAAGATGAGGTTGCTAGAAATGGGAAAGCGCAGGTTTAGTAGAGCATTTCAGTCTTGGATTGAGGTAGGTGATGGTTTAAATGTAGTTAAAATACAATTTGTGTTATGTGTACATGATAACTTTTCCGTAGTATTACTTGTACAAAGCATGTTCAAGAAAAATAAATGACTATTTGATATCCGGAGTGTTGATCACATGCAATGATTATTTAATTGAAAGCTTGTTGGTTTTTATAAGTGTTATTTATGTTATCATTGTTGTTATGATGGTGTTGATATCTGTCATTATTGTGGAAAGTACCAATATTTGGCCATCTCCACGGGATTGATTAGTATAAGGTTGACATACATTTGATGTCTGGTATTTGGTACATGGACAAGAGCTCATCCCTATAGGTCATAGCTAGTGGGAGACCATAAGACCCATAGCATGTGTGTACAAGTATTTGGTGAGTGTGATGGTTCCTTGAATGGACTGGGTATTATGTGTTTCTAGATTATGTTAGTTCCTTGAGTAAACCAGGATTAACTGTTTATTTAGCTTACATGTTGGTTCTTTGAGTGAACCGGGCATAACTATTTATTTGACTTACATGTTGGTTCCTCAAGTGAACCAGACTTAACTGTTTATTTGGTATATATGTTGGTTCCTTGAGTTGACTCGGGCTTAATAGTTTACTTGATACACACGTTGGTTCCTTGAGTTGACCGAGTTGATATGCTTAAGTGCTAAGGTGGTTTTTTTTATGTAAATCGGGATGCATGTTAATTGCCATAGTTGTTGTCTTAGAGATCCTTGGGTTGTCCGGGTTACTTGCAAGATGTGACATATTTTTGTGTTGTCTACTACTTGTGTAGTTGGGACATGATTATATGATTATTGAGTCAGGATTGTTGACTTGTAGTCTTGTTAGAGGTCATAGTTTGACTTGACTGGTTATTTGTTGACTCATATTGACAGAAATTCAGGTTGTACATTGTTACAAGTTTAAGTGTTATGAACTTGGAGTAGAGTTGCATGATAGAGTATCATGGTTTTCTAGTTTTACTATGTTGTAGTTATGTGTTCATACTTGTTATTTTGAGTTGGCCGATGATCCTACCAGTACACCATTGTTTCTTGTGTACTTATACTGCAAGTGCTCTTCTTTTATTGAGTACAGGGTATTTTTTGGCCACTGCTTTGAAACCTTAGCTATGAGATAGACGATATCCGGAGTCAAGGATAAGCTGCATCTTCTGGGCTACCATGAGTTCTTCACTTATTTTCTGGTCCATTATTTTGGACCTAGATATTGTTATGTTTAACGGTTGCATCCCCTTCTTTTAGACAATTAATAGAGTTTTGGTACGATGACTTTCAGATTCTAGGGGTGGTTCATTTCTGCAAGCTTGTTCTTATTTCCGTTTAAAAATATGATTTATTGGTTTAATTAATGTGAATTGCTTTAGTTGCCTAATTTTGGCTAAGTATTGATTTGTAAGTTGGTTCTCCCACCGTAAGTTTAGTATGGGTGCCACTCATGGAAGGTTTAGGTTGTGATAAAGTTGGTATCAAAGCCCTATGTTCGTTGATCCTGTTGACCCAAAATGGGTCTAGTAGAGTCTTACAGAATGGTACAGAGACGTCTGGACTTTTATTTGAGAGGCTATAGGACTTTAGAAAACTATCCTTTATTTTTTCGTTCGTGCTATAACTTGATTTCAATAGGTATATGGCGATCTAGATGGGTATCAGACCCCCTTCATTCTTTTATTCGCAGATGGTGAACACTAGAGTGAAAAGAGCAAGAGCAGCAGCTCATGCTGCGGAGATGGTTGTTCGGGGGAAAGGTAGGGGTAGGGGAAGTGGAAGAGGGAGAGCAACACCTGCTAGGGGTGGAGCTTAGGCAGCAACTGACTAGGCCTGTCAAAGGCCAACATCACCTCCCCTACCCCAAAATTATTTTGAGGTAGTTGAGGCAGTGGACGAGGATGGTGTGGAACAAGAGGTGGTAGCACAAGTTGGAGGTGCAGCCATTTCTCTGATGTCCTCTGAGGTTATTCACCAGGTTCTAGATTTTTTGAGCGGGTTGGCTGTACTGGAGCCACCCTCACTATGCCAACTTTCTAGGTTTTTGGTGCTCATTCCACTGCCACTTTATCTCCTAAGATGGATGAGGCTTTGGGTACTGAGGTGTTTCCCTGTCCTGCACTAGGCCCCATCATGAATGAGACCGAGCATGAGTTGCTGACCAAGTTTCTAAAAATGAAACATCCTTTATTTCATGGTACTAAGGTTGAGAATGCATTTGAGTTCATTCTTGATTAGTATGAGAGGCTACACAAATAGGGGATTGTGCAACATCATGGTGTTGAGTTCGTGACTTTCTAACTGAAGGGGATGCCAAGCAGTGATGGAGAGCCCACGTGGAGTATCGGTCACCAACTTTACCTTCATTGACTTGGGCTCAGTTTCATGCCCTATTTTTGGAGAAGTATGTACCACGTACTCTTTGGGACCACAAGAAGGATGAGTTCTTGGCTCTTGAATAGGGTAGTATGTCAGTTATGGCCAATGAGGCTATGTCCCATGCTCTGTCTCGCTATGCCTCCGAGCTATTGGACAATGAGAAAGAGAGGATTTGGATGTATGTTAAAGGTTTGAACACTGATATTTAGGTTTTGTCTGTTCACATGACTTCTACAGGAAGGAGTTTCAATGATGTTGCTGATTATGTGAAAAATCATGAGGGAGTTAAGCAAGTTGGTAAGGCTAAGGCATTAGCCAAGAAGTCCAGGAATGCGGGTAACTACGATGAATCTTATTCCACGGGTCACAACCAGTAGGTTCTCTCAGCTCGTCCCATTCAGTCAGCCTTGCCAGCCTCTACTCGTGGTCATTCAGGGGCTATTCAGCAGTTTTCAGTTGCTAGAGGCCAAGGGGATTCCTATTCTTCAGCCAACATGCCTTCTCTTGAGCGAGGTTGTTATTATTATGGTGTTGTTGGGCACTTCAAGAGAGAGTGTCCTCTGAGGCAGACATGTAATCAAGCACAACAGTAGGCCAGGGATGTGGTTCAAGCATGTAGAGGTGGAGGTGGTAACGGTAAGGGCCATCCACAAGGTGGACAGGGTAAAAATTAAGGAGGTGGTGGTGGAAACAAAGGTTATGGTAATGCAGGGAAGAGTGGAGCGCAACCTGCTAGCGAGGTTTCCCAGCTTGATGATTGAGCTCACTATTATGCATTCCCATATAAGACCGAGGTCGAGTCATATGATATTGTTATCACATGTACTATTCTTGTTTTTGATTGGATGGCTACTGTTTTGCTTGATCTGGGTTCCACTTATTCTTATATATTTGTTAGATTTTCTTTGGATCTAGACTTGGTCTGTGATGTACTCGATTCTCTTGTATATGTTTTTACTCTAGTTGGACATTCTGTGGTAGTGACCCATGTATATCATAACTATTCTATTTTGTTTATTGGTCTCTAGACTTGGGTAGACTTGATCATTTTGGACATGTTTGATTTAGACGTTATTCTGGGTATGACTTGGTTGTCTCTATATCATGCTGTTTTGAATTATAACACCAAGACAGTAACTCTAGAAATATCAGGTATGGATAAACTAGAGTGGGAGGGCGTGTATAAGTCTAAGCCGGTGAAAATCATCTCTTTTGTTCGGGCTAGAAAGCTAGTGGGGAAGGGGTGTTCAGGATTCTTGGCTCATCTTCAGGATATTGTGCGGAGTTTCTTTCTATTGAGTTAGTTTCGGTGGTTTCTTAGTTTCAGGAGGTATTAACTATAGATTTGCCTGGTATGCCTCTAGACATGGATATTGACTTTTGTATTTATCTAGAGCTGGGCAATCCCCAATTTCAATTCCTCCTTATTGAATGGCTCCGACAGAATTGAGGGAACTCAAAAATCAGTTACAAGAACTGCTTGACAAGGGATTTATTTGTCCAGTGCTTCACCTTAGGGTGCTCCAGTTTTGTTTGTTAAGAAGAAAGATGGTAGCATGAGGATGTGCATTGATTATAGTAAGTTGAACATGGTTACCATCAAGAATAAGTATCTCTTGCCCCGCATAGATAATCTCTTTGACCAGTTGCAGGGTTCTTTGGTATTCTATAAGATTGACTTGAGGTCGGGTTACCATAAACTAAAAATTTAGCCTGAGGATATACCTAAGACAACTTTCAGGACTCGCTATTGGCATTACGAGTTCCTAGTGATGTCTTTTGGGTTGACCAATGCATCGACAACCTTTATGAGCTTGATGAACGATATTTTCAAGTCCTTTTGGCATTCTTATGGTATATTTTTTATTGATGACATCTTGGTTTAATCCAAGAGCAAGGAAAAGCATGTAGGTTATCTTCACATTGTCTTAGGAATTTTGAGGGAGAAGCAGTTGTATGCAAAGTTCTCGAAATGCGAGTTCTGGTTATCTTGGGTTGCCTTCTTAGGGCATGTAGTCTCAGAAAAAGGGGTGATGGTAGATCCCCAGAAGGTTGAGGCAGTTAAGAGTTGTGTTAAGCCTAGATCTATGATGGAGGTTAGGAGCTTCGTAGGTCTTACTAGTTATTATTGCGGGTTTGTCAAGAATCTTGCTTCTATTTCTACTAACTTGACAAGGTTGACTCAGAAGGAGGTGCCTTTTCTTTTGTCGGATAAGTGTGAGGAGAGCTTCAAAAAGCCCAAGACACTTTTGACTACAACTCCTATTCTATCATTATCGATTGAAGGTAAGGATTGTGTTGTATTTTGTGATGCTTAACATTTGTGTTTAAGTTCTATGTTAATACAGGACAAGAATGTCATTGCTTATGCTTCGAGGCAATTGATGCCTCATGAAAAGAACTACCCGACTCATGACTTGGAATTGGCAGCAGTGGTGTTTGCACTTAAGATTTGTAGACACTATCTTTATGGTGTCAAGTGTGAAGTATTCACAGACCATCATAGCCTACATCATGTGTTCACACAAAGGGAATTAAAATTGATACAGGGGATATGGATAGAGTTGTTGAAAGATTATAATGTGACCATCCAGTATCATCCGGTTAAGGCCAATATGGTGGTAGACGCATTGAGACAAAAAGCGATAAGTATGGGCAATTTAGCCGGTTTGCAGGTGTCAAGGCGACCCATGGCTAGGGAGTTTCCAAATCTAGCATCTAAGTACATGCATGTCACGACCGAAAATTGGGCCACGATGGCATCTACATAACCCCCGATAGGCAAGCCAGTCCAAAGATGCGGAAGATAATATTACAATATAAATAAGGAAAATAGAAGAGAAAATATATAAGGAAAATAAGGGCCAACAATATAGATACATACCAACTGTAATAAATATACAAAAATGGCCCTAAAGTGATCGAGAAGATAATATATATACACAAAAACCAACCCCGAACCTGATATCACCGGTACAAGAGCGTCTGAGGTACAAAATAGCTATACAATAGGTATTGTCTATCTAAAATACAAAATATAGATAGAAAGGTAGATGAAAAGTAGTAAAAGTCTCCAAAACGCCAGTAGCTCACCACGATCCGAACAACAGCTGGCCATGAATGACATGATGATCACTGAGGGTGGTTTATACTAGGTGTTGCATCAGAAAAGATGCAGAGTGTAGTATGAGTACCAAAAAAATGGGTACCCAGTAGGCATCATAGGACGACTGATCTCAGAAATATAATATATGTTATAAGCTTCAGCAAAGTAAATTAGCTATAGGGATCCACCTAAATCTAGTTATCTATAAACAGAGCCGTAACCTAACAAATAGTAAATATAATAATGATAATAAGGAAAAGTCACCCCAAGTACACATAAGCAAATACGATGCACTGAGAGATAATATGATGCAAAATATGGCCAATGCAACGTGAGTCCAGAATCCCAGCATCAGACGAATAAAAAGTAAATATAAGTCTGGAATCCTAGCATCGAACATACAACAAGTAAATGTGTGTCCAGAATCCTAGCATCGGACATGCAATAGGAAAAAAATGTCCTCCACGAAGCTTAAATCAGTTAAAAGGGAGGCATTTAGTTCTTAAATCCAAAACAGGTGGTAAGGTAGTGCAACTTTTCCTTAAAACCCTTTAAATATGAAATAATAAAGAAAAACCCTCTTTTTTAACCTGAAAACCAACCTTTCTTCCTAAGAAAAACCATTAATATGCCAAGTCAAAGAATACAGAAATGAAAGTAAGCGGTACAACACCCAAACAAAGATAGAGATATAACACCAAAGGTGGGGCGAAAGCGCCCCCAAAGAAGCTGCTCACCTGAAACTCCATCCAGTCCAATGTTATGGCCTCGGGCCTATAGTTACACAAATTCAATGGTAAATAATGATGGAGAAGAAAAGAAACTATAATACGAAATAAAATAAGTCATCTACTCTACCTCTAAAACCTTCTAAGGTTACTCTAGAGATTCTAGGCAAGCCAAAGTAATTCTACAAGCTCCTGTACTAAGGATAAACATGGATATACTACTTTACAGTCCCGAAAATGGCCAAGATAAGTAGAACAAGATTTATGCATAATTCTAACTTAAACCTAGCCTAACATTCATGCAACTCATAACATATAAATTCTAACTCAGTCAAGTCTAAAAATAGTAAATCGTAACCTACCTCGGGGTCGAACTGCAAGCATAAACCGTCACTCATGTGCCTTTCGATTTCGAACAGCCTCAGAATGCTACCACGCTATAAAGAATATAATCCAAGTGTCAAGATGATCACCTATATTGCTATACGGAATATCGGGCCTAAAATTGGGTCAAAAAATAACCCTCGGGGACTGCACAATGAAACAAAAAATAAATTTCACAATTATGTTCCCATCGGGTTTACTAATCCATGCCCAAAATTTGAGCATGAATGAGACTCATTTCGGGGACCGAAATAGCCCCAAAGTCCTCTTTGCTCAAGAATTAAATAAGGAATTTTAACGGAAAAGAATGGAAATGGCATGAATTTAATGACAGAAAAGAGAAGAGGAATACAAAGGAACTTACCAGACCAAGAGAAATAGAAATGTCATCTTGGACCAGTGCTTAGAAGCTCAAACAATGGAGGATTTTTTGTTTGCTTGAGGAGAAAATGAAGTAGAAACCAATATATAGATGCCATGCCAAGCTTGTGCACACGTGTCCAGGCCGCCGTGCACTTGGCCAGGTGGGTGTGCACAAGGAAGGGAGAGGCAGGCCCAGGTACTTCACCACGCATGAGGGCTAGCCACCGCGCACGCGGCCAAGGCCCTATGTGGGGAAAGAGCATCTGGTGGTCGAGCCAAAGCCCCTTCTTCACGCAAACAGCCACCTGCAACATGGGAAAAAGGTTGGCTAGTGCTGCAAAAATAACCAGCCAACAACAGGTTTTTGCAACTCAAATGTCACCGGATGGACACTCGAGATTCATCCGGGGTCCCGCGGATGCAAACAAACTATGTTACCCTATCAGAAATGGCATTCTGGACTCAGAAAAATTGATGAAATTTCCAAAGGAGATCGATTTAATAAAAAGTGGGCCCCACACTCAAAATTGACTTTTGCTAGAATGAAACCCAATAGCCCAAAATGAGTTCAGAAGCCTCGGGACCCAAACTAAAGGTTCTTCTAGCCTAAAGTCAACATTATGGAGCAAACAACGCTGATAGAATTTATATCCAAGGCTATCTTCTTCGAATGTTGACCAAAGTCAACTCGACCAGCCTTAAGAAGTGCAACTGTGAGAAAGCTCGAAATACAGAAAAAGCATGGAAATCAAAGAAATGACCTAGAGGGTCATTACAACATCCACTGTTAAAAGAACTTTCATCCTCGAAAGTTAAAGAAGAGGGCATACCTGAAGATTCAAAAAGGTGAGGATAGCGGGTCAGCATATTGGTCTCGATCTCCCAAGTAGCCTCCTTGACAGGATGATGCCGCTACTTAACCTTAACTGACAGAATCTCCTTGGACCTTAATTTCCTAACCTGCCTATCTAATATAGCAACATGCTCCTCCTCGAAAGCTCGAGACTCATCCAACTAAATAGAATCCCACTAAAGCATGTGAGACCCATCCAATATATACCGCTGCAACATAGAAATATGGAAAACTGGATGAACACTGGAAAGAGCAGGAGGTAGGGCCAACTCATAAGAAACCTCTCAAATGCGACGAATGATAACAAATGGCTTAATGAACCTAGGGTTGAGCTTACCATTCCTCTCAAACACCATAACGCCCTTCATGGGTAACACTCGAAGGAACACACGATCACCAACCATAAACTCTAAGTCTCAAACCCTTTGGTCAGCATAACTCTTCTGCCTACTCTAGGTAGTGCAAATTTTCTCCTGAATGACCCAAACCCTATCCATAGAATCACAAAGCAAGTCAGTACCTCACATCCTAACCTCAAAGGCATCAAACCAACCCACTGGAGATCTATACCGCCTACCGTACAAAGCCTCGAAAGAGCCATTTGAATGCTGGAATGGTAACTATAATTATATACAAACTTTTCCAAAGCTAAGAACTGGTCCCACTGACCTCTAAAATTGATAACACTGCTAACCTCCAAAATCCATATCACAGACTCGCAACATATTCTCCAGAACCTAAATAGTATGCTCTGATTGACCATCAGTCTGTAGGTGAAAAGTAGTCTAAGCTCAACTTTAGTACCCAACTCTCTCTGAATAGACCTCCAAAAACACAAAGTAAACTGAGTACCATGGTCAAAAATGATAGAAACTGGCACCCCATGCAAATAGGCAACCTCACAAATATAGATCTGAGCCAACCTCTCAGAACTGTAGAAAGTCTGAACTACCAAAAAGTGATCAGACTTTGCCAACTTATCCACAATAACCCAAATAGCATCAAATCTTGACAAGGTACGTGGAAAATCGACTACAAAGTAAATAACTATACGCTCCTATTTCTACTCCAAAATGGGTTGCCTATTAGTCAAACCACCTGGCCTCTAGTGCTCAAACTTCACCTGCTGACAGTTGAAAAGTTGGTATTCTACCTACTTATTTAGCCTTTAATCTTATACTCTTCCTAGTAATAAGTGAAAAATAGTGCAATTGACACAAATTACTTCTATTTTATAGGTTTCAGTGTTTTAGAAGTGTTTGAGAAAGATTCAGGTGAAAACAAGTTAAAATGGATTTAAATGGAGTTGCTAATCACTGTCAGTAAAATTCTCATCGTGATTGTGAGCTTCAAGGCATGCGATTGTGATGAATAAGAAAGAAAAGACACGCGATCGCGAGGAAAAGGCCATGCGATCGTGGTCAACCATGAGTCAAAGCTACATGACCATGATAGTTAAGTCACGTGACCGCATTGAAGGAATTCATAAACCCTCACAATCTCAAGGAAAGCTCACGCGACCGCGATGAAAAAGTCAGCAGCTATATGACAGAATTGAAAAATCATATTTTTGGAAATCCCAATCCACATAAAAGTACATCCCAGCCATTTTGAAGGGGGTATCTCGGTTTTTTCACAATTGTTCTTCAACCAATTCATCCTTAGTATTAGAGTTAGCAACTTAGGTCTAGCTTGGGGAGCAAGTTCATCCTCCAACACCATTGGAGTGAAGATTGGAAGCTTTTATTGTAAAATACTTAGTTCTTTTCTTCAACTCTTTCTTTGTATTGATAAATTCATTAGTGTGTTGGTTGATTTGAAATTTAGATATTGTGTTAGATATAAACAATATTTGGTGTGATTTCTTATCTTGTGCTTTTACAATTTATTAAATATTTTCTAGTTTATGAATTGGGTTTTTGATTCTCTAATTAATCTTGTACTTCAATTAAATCTAAAGAGAGTGACCAACCCTTGAATTTGCCTATTTTACCTTAGTTTGGCTTGGAAGAGTGAATTAAGGTGGGGAAGGGTTAATTAGCACTAACTTAAGGCTCTAATCCTTATTTAAGGAGTTAGCTAGAAATAGTGATTCTAGTGTTTCCATATTTGGAAGAGCTTTGTTAACGCTTGGCTAGGTTCGAGAGAACTGGTTGAGGTATATTTGTCGATGGTCAAAAGACGTCGGTAAATTATCATTGCTTCTAAGGCTTATTTAATTTGACCCATGATTAAGTTAGTTTGTATTTGATAACCTTATAATAGATCGTATAGATTTGAAGTAATACCCATTCCCATATCTCCCTTGCAATCATTGCATTGGGAAGATTGGTTGACTTTGCATTTGTAATTTGGTTCGTGTTTTCAACAGCAAAACTCCCCAATCATTTTACTTTCTTTTGCTTCTTGAACTTCAACAAGTTTCTTTAATTCTTTATTATCTCAATCTATATTACATTGTTCTATGTGGGATCAACCCCGATTCCTGTCGGGAATATAAATTTTGTTTTGCTATGATGATCGCAATCGCCTCCTCTTAGAAAGTGTATTTGAGCGTTATAAAAAATGGCGCCATTGTTGGGGAAGAATTTGACGTATTGAGTTAGTTTAGAATTTGAGTTTACTTACTCTAGTTCAAATTTGTGAATAATTGTTTTTTATTGTTTTAGTTAGTTTATTTTGTTAAATTGATTCTATGGCATCTCGAAATGTTAGAAATTTTGGTGGTTGCAACCCTTGTTTTAATGATCATTATTATTATTATGGAGGATCCCACCTTGGGAAAAGGTGTAAAATTGGTTCTAGGAGAGGGAGGTATTTACCTGCTCGCTCCTATGATGGGCGTAATTGCTATTTGCATGGTGGTCGTGATGGACATTGGAGCGATTGCCTTAATGACCGTCCTCCTCCCCCTCTTTTGCTAAAAATGTTGCTAGTGGTGCTTGTGATATTAATAGGAACCATAACTTAGCAAGCGAATAAGGTATATGTGCCATGCTCCAAACTCTCTTGGCTATGAAAGATAGATTAGAGGAGGGTGTTCAATCCATAAAACAAGTCTTCATGGATGCAAGAGCTAAAGAAAAAGATGAGAGAAATCATGCCATGCAATCCGTAGCGGATTTGTCTACTCCTCTTGATCAAATTGGTGAAAAAGACCCTCCAAGCCTAACACTTGAACATGCCTCGAAAATTGGGCTCAATCAAATTCACTTTGGGGATGATGATGAAGACTTTCAAAATATGGAATCGCCCAAGCGTGAGTTTGTACCGGTGGTGCTTGAACCCCAACAAGAAGAAAATTTTGAATTAGATGAGATTGTGAGCCAAGAATGGTTGTTAAATCGAGCTCACCAACTTAAAGCCTTTGGGGAACAACGTCAAAGAATCCTATAAATGTTCGAGACATTTCTCAAAAGGCATGACAAGAGAAGTCAAAAAGAGGGGTTACATGAAATTGCTATGCAAAATTTGAACACCGAAGTGAGTGCTCGTGTTGAAACATGCACGATCATGGGTAGTAGTTTTGAGTTGTTCCCTATTGAAGAGGAGGACACAAGGGATACTCATGAATTGATGGTGTTGTGGCAACCAACTATCCCATACATGAATTTAGATGCCAAAATCAAATGAATGATACTAGATTTGCAATGCAAACTACAATGGTTAATCTTGAAAGACTCTAGTTCATTCGAAAGTGAGGATGTTATGAATGTGACAAATTTGAGAGTGGAGGCACCCAAATCTCACTCCAACCATTTTTCAACCTTAAGTTTAGTTGAATGGATGAAAGTCGAAGTAATCAAGCTTGTGGAAGAGTTTAGAAGAGGAACAGATCGAGGTATATCCATTTTGAAGTTTGTTGTGGATAAAAGGCAAAGTAACCTTCCTCACTTGAAGGAAAAAAAGTGCAAAATGTGATACCAAGAGAATGGCCTTCACATGTTCTCACCTTCACCCCGTGATTTTCACCAAAAGTTTGATTCAAATTTGGATCAAAGGTTCAAATCTTCCAAGTGGAGATTTAAATAGTAACATATCTTGTGTCTCTCCACGATGTTAAATTGAGCACTTGATGGGAGGCAACCCATCGTTCGAAAACTTTTTCTTTATGTTTCACTTTACTTTTAGTTTCTTTTGATTTGTTTTAGTTTCCCAAAGGAATGAGAAGAGGACCAAAGTGTTGAGGATCACCAAAAACACCTCTGAAAAATGTGCATTTTACACCTGGAAATGTTCCCTTTGCACATTCCATCGCACAAGGAACCAGTGAACTGGGCAAAAATCTTGGTCTATGTGAAGTGGGTGCATTTCACACCTGGACTTGTGCGTGTCGCACCTATTTTTGCATACCAAATTAGTACACTGTGCAAATTCTGGAAAATTAACTTTCACTAAAGTATCACGATTGCGAGCCCTGACCATCATGATCATGATGAAGTAAAATTCTAGTAACTCTTCGCGACCGCATGGAATTTTCACATGATCGCGTAGGGTTAAGGGATTTTAATTCATCGCGATTGCACAAAAAGGCCACACAATCGCGAGACACTGAACAGGTTCCAGGTAAATAAGTCAACACACCGTTTGAGAAGCAAAAATTGGCTTTGAAACATGGTTACTCTTCTCCTCTTAAAGAACAAAATAATTCCTCTATCAAGTTCAATTTCATACTATCTTATCGTAAAACTTCACAGGTATGCATTTATTTTCGACTTTCTTCTTGAAGATTCTTGTTCTATTTAGAGAGAATCAGTGGCTATGATAGCCCGAACAATTGTGAATGCTTAAAATTGAGTAATGTGGTGAATCATATGCTTTGGCTTGTAATCTCTTGTTGGTGAGATTTCTAGAGAGTGAGGGTTGTTGATATACTGTTTTGGGGTTGAAAAATTGACCCCAATGGGCGAGAAAATGGACGAGAAAAAGGGTTCAAGGCACCTATTTGACAAAAGGTTTGAACAATATTTTTCTAGGCAAAGAAGATGACCCTCGCGATCGTGATGCCCAATCCTGTGATTGCGAGGAACAAATTTTCTAAACTTTGCAATTGTGATACCCAATCCCGCGATCGTGATGATTTAAGTTTTTTTTAAAAAATAATTTGGCCTTCGCGATCGCGATGAAAAATCCCGCGTTCGCGATGACCAGTTTTGATTGTCCCAAAAATAGTAGCTTTGCCCAGCTCTGTTCGGGATCATTTTGCCTCATTTATTTTGCCTAATAATGTCCCAACACATTGTTTACATGCCTATATTAGTGTTTGACATTTTTATTACTCGTGTTGGTACTTAAAGCTTGAAACTGGCTCTGTCATCGAATGAAATTGAACAAGAAGATGCAAACCAAGTTGACAAAGAGGAATATTTTGACCAAGGCATCTTTGTCTCCCTCAAATGCTCCCAATTATATGATCGTCATCTGATGAAACCTATCATAAGGGAGCGGGGCATTGTGTTGGATGGTTTGGAAGAGAAATGGGCTGATTTCCATGGTAAGTTAGTTACGAGTAGGTTGGTATGCTTTGCCACTGAGCCTATCAAGGCAAACTTTGTTGTGGTCCATGAATTCTATGCTAATGCAGTTGAGACGGGCTTTGCTAATGACTTGGTTGTGATGGTTTGGGGAAATCTAGTGCAATTTGATTCGAAGTTGATCAATGCCTACTACAACCTCCCAAATATTGACAATGCTATATTCAAAGCATGGGCTAAATAATTGGGGACCGATTGGTTTGTAAAATATATACATGATGTCACGATCCCGCAATGGATAGCCTTGAATATAAGGATTCAGTCCTCTGAATTCACCCTTGAAACCCTCACTTGTCTTTCTATTAGGTGTGCCAAAATAATGCCTTCCAAGAATGAATCAGATGTGACACCTGAAAAAGCAGTGGTTAATTATGCTATGATGGAGGGCCTCCTCGTAAATATAGGGCAATTGATTGTACAAGAGATTCAGCAGGTTGTGCTAGAAGGTAGAAAAAGCTTATTCTGCCCTTCATTGATTACATACTTATGCTACCAAGCTGGTGTTGAAAAGAGGGATGGAAAAAATGAGAGAAAGCCTGAAAAGATGATTCACCCTTTGAAGAAGAGAGGAGACGGGCAAGCATTAAAGAAGAGAAAGATTAACGTGGCTTCACCATCATTTGGTCTATTCTCTGAATCCAGTGAGACACTTGAGTCAGCTGCTACTGCTGAGGCTAGTGGGCCACTCAGGATTGGTCCCCCAACACTCCGCCACATCTCTATCCAGGTCTATGGCATGGATGCCCAGATTCACCAGATCGTAACGGGTTTACCTTCATGTCCGGGAGAGAGTTCCACCAGACTGGCACCTGGTGCTTCATCCTCTACTACTCCTAGTGGTCCTACACTAGCTAGTGTAGCAAACAAGTAATAGTATATCAAGGAGAGGTTGACAAAGGTGTAGAGGCAACAAAAAAAAGCAAATAGACCATGATAGGAAGCAAAGAAAATTCCTCATGAAGATTATGAGCACTTAGAGGAAGTTATGTGTATCTGAGGTGGAAGATGAAGCTGACGAGGCATATTGGGTCCTTTCTGGGCCTAGCAACTTTGGTTCTGAGTGACACCCTTCAAGGAGCCCCCTCAAACTTATCTCTTATTTTGATGCAGTGAGGGAACTGCCCTGTTTTAGTTGGGGGTGGCGTGTTAGGAGCATACTTTATTTAGCCTATATTGTTGGATATTATTGTGCTCTTTCTGGGCTTGTTTTTATTGTTATGGATATTATTGTGCCATCAATGGGCTTGTTTATTTTTATGTTTGGATATTGGTACACCCTTGTCGGGTCTATTTTGATATTGTATGCCCTCATCGGGTTTTGGAGTTGCTATGGATGAAGTTAATGGTTTAGTTCTTTAGTTTTATTTACTTTTAGTTTTGTTAATTCTTTTGTAGTTGGATTTTGAGTGACGGTTCCTAATGATAGATAGAGTGATGACATTCTAAAGGGAAATCATCACCTTGTTAGATGTTTTGAGCCCAGGGGAAGTATGAGTACCCATTAGGCTAAGTTGGAGCTTGTGTTTTGGATTGAGTATATTGGTTGGTGAATTCTGAGTAGCCATATCGATTTAGATAGATGAATTAGCCCAATAATAGATCGAGTGACGTCATTCTTAAGGGAAAAATCATCATCTTTTGAGATATTGGGAGCATTGATTTATTTGGTACTGATGGAGTTAGTCTTGCTTACAAATTGAAATAGGCATACCCCTCTAAAAAAAATTGAAAAAAAATTGCATGGCAAAGAATGATGTTTGTGACAACCCCTTTAATCTTTTTGTGACTCTCAACTCATTAGCGGTGACAATTGGAATTGTGGAATATGACTCTATTTTTTCTTGTTTAGGAAGTGAAATTGACCCTTCTTGAATGATTCGCGTGCCGTGTGTGGTGTGATTTTGTTAAACTATTCTTGTACTTACTTGTGTTAACTAGAACATGCCCGGTTAGTTGTTCAATGCTAGTCTGGATTGCTTTTGGTTGGAGATATGATCTTAGACCTTCTTTGTAATTTTTGGAAGAATACGTAGCCTTAAAAGCCTACCATTTTACTAAATGTATCACTAGTGACCCCATTTGAGCTTAACACCTTTTCTTTGGCAACCCCATTACAAGCCTTGAACTATTTTGATAATGATCCCTCTTTTGAACCGTCCCTCCTTGAATGCTAAAAATGTGAAAATGAGGCTAAAAGCCTAAGTTTGGGGGTGATTAAAAAACACCTTGAAGGAAATGAGCAATACATGGTGGTTTGTGACTAGCATTTAAAGAAATTGTTAAAGAAAGGATTAAATTGAAAAGAAATGCAAAGTTGAGAAAAAGAATGAAATCCTCCAAGGTGATTAGAATGATAAAAATTTGGGGCCTCAAAAGAAATAAGTGAAATAGTGCCTTGTGTTGCATGAAAATGAAAAAAATGGCTTTGGCTTCGAATTAAAAAAGTTGTGTAGTGTTCAAGGAGGATGTACTCACTTTAATCCCAAATGCTTATCCTACCCTTCCCCAAACCTATTTTACAAGCTTGAAAAAGTCCTTTGAGATCTCCGACCGATTGCTTTTGAGTTAGTGGCGAATGAAAATAAGGGCAAGCTTATGCTTTGATACTTGTAGTACTTGAAATTCATTGTGAGTGTGAGTGTTTGTGCATTTGTCCCTTGTGTTGCCCTTGTACACAATGTGTTTTGGGACCTTCTTTCTTGTGATTTGATGGCATGTGAATTAAGATAGTTGGTGATGTTGATAAATTTCGAAAATGAGTGAACTGAGCATGTTTGGTAAACTAGTGGTTTTGAGTCACTTCTTGAAGATTGGTGTTGTCACTTGGTTGTTCTTAGAGTTCCGTTGCATCTTTGAATTGTGTTTTGAGCAGAGGGGATTGCTTAGATAAAGTTAGCATGTGATTGACTAATCATTAGTACCAACCGAAGTAATGGTGCTTGAAATGTATTTTCCTTGACTTATAGTGATGTCATTGCACTTGCGTTGTGTGTCTCTAGAAGTTTGAGTTTCTTGAGGACAAGTAATAGTTCAAGTTTAGGAGTTTGATAAGTTGGTATTCTACCTACTTATTTATCCTTTAATATTATGCTCTTGCTAATAATAAGTGGAAAAATAGTGCAATTGACACGGATTACTTCTATTTTACAGGTTTTAGTATTTTAGAAGTGTTTGGAAAAGATTCAGGTGAAAACAAGTCAAAATAGATCTAAATGGAGTTGCTGATCACTGGCAGTAAAAGACTCATTGCGATCGCGAGCTTCAAGGCATGCGATCGCGATGAACAAGAAAGCAAAGACACATGGCCACGAGGAAAAGGCCATGCGACCGCGGTCAACCTTGAGTCAAAGCTACACGACCGCGACAATAAAGTCATGCGACCTCATTGAAGAAATTCACAGACCCCCGCGATCGCGATGAAAAAATCAGCAGCTACAAGACAGAATTCGGAAATCACATTTTTGGAAACCCTAATCCACATAAAAGCACATCCCAGCAGTTTTGAAGAGGGAATCTGTATTTTTTCACAATTATTCTTTAATCAATTCATCCTTAGTCTTAGAGTTAGCAACTTAGGGCTAGCTTAAGGAGCAAGTTCATCCTCCAACACCATTAGAGTGAAGATTGGAAGCTTTTATTGTAAAATCCTTAGTTCATTTCTTGAACTCTTGCTTTGTATTGATAAATTTATTGGTTTGTTCGTTGATTTTAGATTTGGATATTGTGTTAGATATAAATAATATTTGAGTGTGATTTCTTATCTTGTGCTTTTATAATTTATTAAATATTTTCTAGTTTATGAATTGGGTCTTTGTTTCTCTAATTAATCTTGTGCTTGAATTGAATCTAAAGGGAGTGATCAACCCTTGGACTTGCCCTTTTTACCTTGGTGTGTCTTGAAAGAGTGAATTAAGGTGGAAAAAGGTTAATTAACACTAACTTGAGGCTTTAATCCTTATTTAAGGAGTTAGCTAGAAATAGTGATTCTAGTGTTGCCATATTTGGAAGAGCTCTGTTAACACTTGGCTAGGTTCTAGAGAACAGGTTGAGGTATATTTGTCGATGATCGAAAGACGTTGGTAAATTATCGATGCTTCCAAGGCTTGTTTCATTTGACCCATGATTAAGTTAGTTTGTATTTGATAACCTTGTAATGGCTCGTATGGATTTGAAGTAATACCGATTCCCAAATCTCCCTTGTGATCCTTGCATTGGGAAGATTGGTCGACTTAGCATTTGCAATTTAGTTCGTGTTTTCAACAACAAAACTCCCCAATCATTTTATTTTCTTTTTCTCCTTGAACTGCAAAAAATTTGCTTTAATTCTTTATTATCTCAATTGCGATTACATTGTTCTCTGTGGGAACGACCTGAACTCCCATCAGGAATATAAGTTTTGTTTTGTTGTGACGATCGCAATCACCTCCTCTTAGAGAGTGTATTTGAGCATTATCAATAGTTCAAGCACCTAGATACAAAATCTAAGATATCCCTCTTCATTCCACACCACTAGTAGTGCTGCCTCAAGTCACGATACAAATTATCTACCCCGGTATAAATGGAATACCTAGAACAACGAGTCTCTTCCAAGATCAATCTAACCAGGTCACCAAATCTAGGAACGCAGATATGACCCTCAATCCTCAGAACACCCTCCGAATATAAGGTCGCCTTTCTAGCATCACCGCTTAATACCTTATCATGAATGATCCTCAACCTCGGATTGTCAAATTGTTGTGCCCGAATCTGCTCTAACAAGGAAGATCTAGCCTTAAAACAAGCAAGAATATGGCTCGGCTAAGAAATGTCAAGTCTAACCAACCTGTTAGCAAAGGACTGGATGTCCAAGGCAAAAGATCAATCCTCTGCTTCTAAGAATTCCAACCTACCCATACTCACTGCCTTCCGTCTCAAGGCCTCAGCTATCACATTTGCCCTGCCCGGATGATAAAGAATGGAGGCGTCATAGTCCTTCAGTAACTCCAACCACTTGCGCTGTCTAAAATTTAGGTCCTTCTGGATGAAGATGTATTGAAGACTACGATGGTCAATGAAGATCTCACAATTCATGCCATACAAATAATGCCTCCAAATCTTCAATGCAAAGACTACCGGCGCTAACTCTAAGTTATGAGTGAGGTAGTTCCTCTCGTGAACCTTTAGTTGTTAGGAAGCATAAACAATAACTCAGCTCTGCTGCATCAATACACAACCCAAACCAACACTAGAGGCATCACAATACACTGTAAACCCCTATCCCTCGACCGGAAGAGTAAGAATCAGAGATGAAGTAAAAAAGACCTTGAGCTTTAGGAAGCTCGCCTTACACTCATCTGACCAATGGAAGGGAACATTCTTCTGAGTCAATCTAGTCAATAGAGCTGCTATAGAAGAAAACCACTCCATAAACCATCTATAGTAACTTGCCTACCCGATGAAACTGTGAACCTCAGTAGGAGAAGTAGGCCTAGCCCAATCATGAACTTCCACAATCTTCGCTGGATCAACCATGATCCCATCCTTGGACACCACGTGCCCCAAGAATTCCACAGACTCAAGACAAAACTCACACTTAGTGAATTTGTCATATAACTAATGGTCTCGCAAGGTCTGAAGTACAACTTTCAGATGCTGCTCATGCTCCTCTTTACTCCTCAAATATACTAAGATGTTGTCGAGGAACATGATCATGAAAAAGTCTAGGTAGGCTCTGAACACATGATTAATCAACTCCGTAAAAGATGCTGGTGTATTAGTCAACCCCAAAGACATGACTAGGAACTCATAGTGGCCGTATCGAGTCCTAAATGCAGTCCTTGGGATGTCAGTAGCCTAATCCTCATCTGGTGATAACCGGACCTCAAGTCTATCTTAGAGAACACCGCTGCACCCTATAGCTGGTCAAATAGATCATTAATATGCGGCATCGGATACTTGTTTTTAACTGTCACCTTATTCAATTGCCTGTAGTTAATACACATAAGCAGGGACCCATCCTTATTCTTCACAAAAAAATCGGAGCACCCTATAAAGACACATTAGGCCTGATGAACCCTCTACTCAACAAATCCTGGAGTTGATCCTTAAGATCCCTTAACTCAGCTGGTGCCATCCGATATAGTAGAATAGAAATTGGTTGAGTGCCAAGGTCAACATCAATAGAAAAGTCAATATCACGATCAGGAGAAAGTCCTGGTAGATCAGAACAAAACCCATATAAATACTCACAAACCATGGGAACTAACAAAGTGCCGTAACTCACCACACTCAAAGCATCCTCTGCTGGCGAAAGTACGAAAAGAAGAACCTGCTGAACAAAACTGGTCGCCATGACCCGAATACCCAGAATATACACCATGCAAAGACTTAATCAAACCTTAACTACTTTGTCCCTCAGCAATTTGTAATGCCGCTTGAATAGGCCTGCTCAGCTAGAAATGTTGTTGATGTTGAGCCCTACCAAAGTAGCCTCTGCCATGCATCTGTAAGCCACTGTAACTGCCCTGATGGCGAGGCCTTTTATCGATGCCCCCTTGGGCCTTGTAAAGTATGCCATCTATAGTGCGGGCATAATCCACTACCTCCAAGAATGACTGAATCAAAGCTACCATACTTTTTGTAGCCTAATGAAGCTGTAAAGTCAAACCTTGAACAAAGAAATGCACCCTCTCATGTTCGGTGGGCAGAATCATAGTGGCCTATCTTGCTAGCTCGTGGAAGTGAACCTCGTAGTATGAATTAGACATGGAGACCTACTCCAACCTAGAGAACTGATCCATCAACTGCTCTCTCAAGCTACACGGTACATACTTCTCAAGAAAAGCTATGGATAACGGTGCGCAAGTAAGTGGAGTTGACTCGACTGGACTGTAAGCTTTATAATACCTCCACCATTATTTTGATGGACCATCCAGCTGAAACGCGGTGTAATCTGCTCCATGAGACTCGACCAACCCAAGATTATTGTAACACCCCAGAAACATATCCAGCTATCTAAGTTAAAAACCTCAGAAAAATTCATGTTCTAGGAACTACTGGTCCAAACCACGAACCGTGGTTCAAACCATGGGTCGTGGAATAGAGCCGTGGTTGGCCTTATGCTGGTTCAGCCTCTGTTCTGGAACCACGAGTGGGTTCTATGAACCGTGATTTAAACCACGGGTCCATCCTATCCACTCGTGGAACTCAAATTAGAGGAGTGACAAGTCCCTATGAAATGACGACTGGGTTCGAAGACCCGTCATCCAGACGATGACTCGTCGTCTTGAGTCATGGTTTGACCAAGGGTCAACTGTATTCCCAACAATGAACACTCCAAATGATGACCTATCATTTGTTCTACCGATATATTCTGTTGACCCATAGAAATGTTCCTGCAGACTGTCTGGATGACCAAGTTCCACGAGTTGGAACCATGAGTCGTAATTCAAACGACGATCTGTGGAATCAACCCGTAGAAACTGAAGCTGACCAAATTTCATGATTTTTCTAAGTTAAGTCCCAGGGGTATTTTGGTCTTTTCCCACCCTTTTAACTACTAAGTGAGGTCATTTTGACTATTCCAAGTAGGGTTTTCACCCTTATTACCCTAAGTTCCTCCTAAATAATTCATTCACCTCCCAAAAGAAGAAAAGTTCTTCCTCAAGCTTCAAGTCTCCAATCTCCAAGTCAAGCCTCCTAAGTCTATATTGCATTGAAGTGGGTCATCTTCTTCTAAGGTATGTGGGTATTCAACAATGAGCTATTTTTACCCTTGTGCGCAGAATCCCCAATTCTTATGTTGAATTATGAACATATGAAATTAGGGTTTTGATCAAAATATGGGAAAAATTTATGAAATCAATTTCTATGTTTAATTTCATGGTATCGTATTGATTTTACATGATTTGCTCATGATTCCTTCATTGGTTTTAAAAGCCCAAGTATGAGATTGATTTCTAGCATGAAACTATGAAATTGCATGTTTTCAAGAGAAATTTGGCATGATTAGATATCATGGCCTTTATATATTTACGAAATTTCATGCCTAATTCTTCAAGTATGAATTTAGAAAGAAAAGCCTGTTTTGAATTATGGCTATGCCTAGCTTTATGAACTATGACATGAAAATTTGCATGATGCTTGATGTGTTTTCATGCTTTATGAATAAGATTTGGCATGAGATGGTGCCACTATGAAATGATAAGCTACATCTGCATATATTGGGAGTAGTATTTAGCACCGAGCGATGAGGGTTCGATTACCCAAATCTAAAAACTACATTGCCAGCAAAAATTATGAAATGATATGTTCCTTATAGGCTTATGAGAGTGGATCCACGTCTTTACGAATGGTGTCCGATTTCCTAACGGGCATTAGGGCAGCTTTGCCAACTAGGGTTATATAGTTGGGTATGGTGACTCGTTCCTTGGCAAGGTTCAAGTTAGCTTTGCTAGCTAAGGTTATATAGTTATATTCCATGTCAGCTTACACGGTCTCATGTCCATTATAAGAAACTCCCTTATGTATATTTTCAAGTTTTCTAAGCTTTATGAACTCTTACCTTAAGGTTTGGCTTTTACTTCATTTTGTATCTTTCCAGTATGATATTTACTCATGATACCCTATCATAAGTATGTATGGATTTTGTCTAAGTATGTTTTAAAGCATGTTTCCATCCTATTTATGCATTGCCCGTATATTCAGTCCATTTCATAGTACTGACGCATATTTTGCGCTGTATTCTTTAATGATGTAGATTCAGGTGTCCCTTATCGGATTCGTGGCTAGAGTTCCCGGGCCACTTACTCTGCCAGTTGTGGGTGAGTCCTCTTAGGTTGAGAACTAGTCATGTTCTTAGCTTATGTTGACTTTATTTCCGTACTTTGAGTTAGCTAGGTCTGGTCCTAGCAACTCATTATGTTATGATTAGAGGCTTTCAGACATAGACCATATGTAACCCTTTGGAGGTGTCATATCTCTTTGACTCGACCATCTATCTTATGCTACTCTATCTTTGTATATGATGCTTCCGCTATGTTTCCTTTATGTTTTCTTGAGAATACTATGACCAAGGGTTAGCTTGGGATCTTTGTGGTCCTTAGACCTGTGTTACGTCTAGGGGGTAACCTCGGGGTGTGACAAACTTGGTATCAGAGCTTCAGGTTCAGGAGTCCTAGGATGTCCGAAAGCCGCATCGAGTTGAGTATTTTTCATGTCTGTGAAGCGTGCCACACATATGAGAGGGACGCTATGAAATATCTTAGAAAACTTAAATTCTTTCATGATCATGTCATGCGATGGAGCTTAACTCTTATTTTCCTCTAATCCTCATCTTGTACGTTTCAGATTATGCCTCCTCGGCGTGCTATGCCTCACCGAGCCGCTTGGAATGTTGTTCCTCTCATTCCGATTCCCGATCTCACGAATGAGGACTTCAGGAATGCCATCCATTTGCTAGCCCAAACTTTGGCCACCCAGACCAATCAACCAGCTCCTTCCCCAGTCCACCCTCAAGGTGGGGTAGCGGCCTGAGTTCATAACTTTGTCCGAATGAACCCACCTAAATTTTGGGGTTTGAAAGTGAGTGAGGACCCTCTCAATTTTATTGATGAAGTGAAGAAGATCTTTGAAGTTATGCAAGTGGTTGGGGTTGATTGTGTTGATCTTGTATCCTATCAACTCAAGGATGTGGCTAATATTTGGTTCACGCAATGGAAGGAGACTGGGGTGAGGGACGCGGTCCCCATGACTTGGGAGTGGTTTGAGAGGTCCTTCCTTGATAGGTTCTTTCCCTGAGAGTTAAGGCAAGTGAAGGTGGAGGAGTTTGTGAACTTGAGACAAGGTTCGATGTCGGTGTAAGAATATAGTCTGAAGTTCACTCAGTTATCTAGATATGCTCCCTCCATGGTAGCGGACCCGCATAATTAAATGAGCAAGTTTATATATGAGGTTTTTGATGTGGTGAAGAAAGAGTATAGGTACGCTTTGTTGTTGAGTGATATGATCATTTCCCGACTCATGACTCATGCCCATCAGATTGAGGGTGAAAAGCTTAGGGAGATGGCAAGGAAGAACAAGAGGGTTAGATCTGAGGGATCAGGTTTTGGTCATCACAGGTCCAGAGGTGGACATCACTCTTCTTTCTAGAAGAAGTCATCAGGACCCGGGCATTCTTCTGCTGTGCTCCTACCCAGGCCCAGAGGCCTCATTATGATGAAGGTGGTAGAGGGTTCAGTTCTTATTCCTAGTCTTAGGATGTGTTGCTAAGGGGCCTTTTTTCCCAGTTTGTAACAGGTGTGGGAAGAATCACCCCGGTGAGTGCTTGGCCAGAAAAGAGGGTTGATTTGGTTGTGGTCATCTTGGACATCATATCAAAGATTTCCCTTCAGCTAGAAAGGGACATGGAGGTAGGACTCAGTCTACCCCAGCAGCTTCAGGAGGTAGACCAGCCCAGCAGGACACATCTTCTAGTTCTGCTGGTCAGTGCTAGAACCACCTTTATGCTATGTCCTCTCGTCAGGATCAGGAGGGTTCCCCAGATGTCATTACTGGTATTTTAAAAGTCTTTTCTTCCGATGTGTATGCTTTGTTGGACCTTAGTGCTTCCTTATCTTTAGTGAACCCTTATATAGCATGCAAATTTGAAGTATGTCTTGAATTGCTTTTAGAACCCTTTTGTGTTTCTACTCCTGTTGGTGAGTCAGTCTTAGCCAAAAGAATCTACCAAAATTTCCCTATCTCAGTCCTTCATAGAGTCACCTCAGCTGATCTAGTAGAGTTGGAGATGACTGATTTTGATGTCATTCTGGGCATTGATTGGTTATATGCATGTTATGCTTCTATTGATTGTCGTACTCGGGTTGTCAGTTTCAGGTTTCCTAATGAACCAATTTTAGAATGGCAAGTAAGTCCCCCTTCTTCGAAAGGTTGTTTCATATGTTATCTTAAGGCTAGGAAGATGATTTCAATAGGGTATATTTATCACATAGTGTGGATTATGGACATGGAGTTTGAAACCCAATCCCTTCAGTCCATTCCTGTTGTGAATAAGTTTCCAGAAGTGTTTCTCGAGGATTTTCTCAGAGTCCCTCCCGAGCAGGAGATAGACTTTGGGATAGAGCTTCTCCTAGATACGAATCCTATCTCTATTCCTCCTTATAGAATGGCTCCCGAAGAACTCAAAGAGTTGAAAGATCAGTTGAAGCATCTTCTTGATAAAGGTTTCATCAGGCCTAGCATTTCTTCATGGGGTGCCCCAGTATTATTTGTTCGAAAGAAAGATGGTTCCCTTAGAATGTGTATTGACTACCGTCAGTTGAACAAGGTCACAGTCAAGAATAAGTATCCCATTCCTAGGATTGATGACTTGTTTGATCAGCTTCAGGGTGCTAGTTTCTTCTCCAAGATCGACCTTAGATTCAGTTATCATCATCTTCGTGTTAGAGAGTGTGATATTTCAAAAATAGCCTTCAGGACTCGGTATGGTCATTATGAATTTAGTGTGATATCTTTTGGTCTAACGAATGCTTCTGCAGCTTTTATGGATTTGATGAACCGTGTGTTCAAACAATATTTGGATATGTTTGTGATTGTTTTCATTGATGATATCCTCATTTATTCTCGGAGTGAGGAGGAGCATGCGGATCACTTGAGGATTGTGTTGCAACCCTCAAGGATAGACAGTTTAGCAAGTGTGAGTTTTGGATGCAGTCTGTTACTTTTCTGGGTCATATTGTGACTAAAGATGGTATTCGAGTTGATTCTCAAAAGATACAGGCAGTAAATAACTGGCCTAGACCTACTTCTCCATCTGATATTAGGAGCCTTTTGGGTTTGGCTGGTTACTATAGAAGGTTTGTGGAAGGATTTTCTTCAATTGCTGCCCCTCTGACCTGATTGACTCAGAAGAAGGTAAGATTTCAGTGGTACGACTTGTGCGAGAAGAACTTTCAGAAACTAAAGACTAGATTAACCACCGCTATGGTGTTAGCTCTATCCGAGGGCTTAGATGATTTTGTTGTGTATTGTGATACTTCTACGGTTGGTTTGGGTTGTGTTTTGATGCAGCGTGGTAAGGTGATTGCTTATGCTTCGAGACAACTTAAGACTCGTGAGAAGAACTATCCTACTCATTATCTTGAGTTGGTAGCCGTGGTCTTTGCTTTGAAGATTTGGAGACATTACTTGTATGGTGTGCATGTGGATGTATTTACCGATCATAAGAGTCTCCTGCACATGTTCACTTAGAAGGAGTTGAATTTGCGACAAAGGAGATGGCTCGAGCTCCTTAAGGATTATGATATGAGTGTTCTTTACAATTCGGGTAAGGCCAATATAGTGGCAGATGCTTTGACTAGATTATCCATGGGAAGTGTAGCTTCTATTGAAGAGGGAAATAAGGAATAGGTTAAAGAGGTTCATAGTCTTTCTGGATTGGGAGTTTGCCTTATGGACTCGACCGAAGGTGGTGTGATTGTGCAAAATGGTTTCGAATAATCCTTAGTGGCTGAGGCAAAGGCAAATCAAGATAATGATCCAGTTTTACTTCAGCTTAAGGGTACAGTTCATCAGCAACGGGTGGAGGTTTTTTCCCAAGGGGGAGATGGTGGACTTCGTTACCAGGGTCGCTTGTGTATGCCAGATATTAATGGGATGAACATCAGATTCTAACTGAAGCTCACAGTTCTAGATATTCCATCCATCCGAGTGCCACTAAGATGTACCATGATCTACGGGAAGTCTTTTGGTGAAATGGTATGAAGAAGGACATAGACAGGTTTATGGCTAAGTGTCCCAACTGCCAACAAGTCAAAGTGGAACATCAAAAGTCGGGTGGCATGCTTCAAGATATTGACCTTCCTACTTGGAAATGGGAAGTGACCAATATGGACTTCATTACTGGTTTGCCTCATACGCGAAGGTAACATGATTCCATTTGGGTGATTATCGCTTCTTGGCTGTTAAGACTACTGATTCAGCAGACGACTATGCCAGACTCTATATCCGTGAGATAGTTTGATTGCATTGTGGTCCTTTGTCTATCATTTCAGATAGAGGTCCTCAGTTTACATCTCAGTTTTAGAGATCATTTCAGAAAGGCCTTGGTACCCAGGTAAAGCTTAGTACTGCTTTTCATCCTCAGATAGACGGTCAGGCAGAGCGCACTATTCAAACCTTGGAGGATATGTTGAGGGCTTGTGTTATTGACTTCAAAGGAAATTTGGATGATCACTTACCTCTTATCAAGTTTGCCTACAACAACAACTTTCACTCTAGCATCCAGATGGATCCTTATAAGGCTCTTTATGGTCGGATATGTACGTCTCCTATTGGTTTGTTTGAGGTAGGTGAGGCAGCTTTGATTAGTCCAGATTCGGTTCATGAAATCATGGAGAAGGTTCAGCTTATTAGGGAAAGGTTGAAGACCACTCAAAGTTGACAAAAATCTTATGCGGATGTGAGGAGAAGGGAGTTGGAATTTGAAGTTGATGATTGGGTTTTCCTTAAGGTGTCACCCATGAAGGGTGTGATGAGGTTTGGCAAGAAAGAAAAGCTTATTCCCCGTTTTATAGGTCCTTATCGGATTTTGAGGAGAGTTTGTGGTGCGGCTTATGAATTGGAGTTGCCAACAGAATTGGAAGCGGTTCATCTAGTTTTCCATGTATCCTTGTTGAAGAAGTGTGTTGGTGATCCCACCTTGATTGTTCCTTTGGAAAAGGTGGGTGTGAAGGATAGTCTCACTTATGAGAAAGTTCCCGTGGATATTCTTGATTGTCAGGTTTGTAAGTTGAGGAACAAAGTAGTCGCCTCGGTGAAAGTCCTTTGGAGTAACCAGCTCATAGAAGTTGCTACATGGGAAGCGGAGGAGGCCATGAAGGCCAAATATCCTCATCTCTTTCCTTCTGACTCAATTCCATCTTGAGGTAACAATTTTCTCCATAGTACAACCCTCTGATTCTATTCCACCAGTTTCTCTCTTGATTCTAGCGTGCATCCATGTTTTACAAAGTTAGTTTATCATGTTTTCAAGTTGAAAGGTACAGGTTTTTTGTTTACTCTTTGATTTTCATGTTTAGATGTTTGGTTGGGTTGTTTTCTCCTCAGTTTTCCTTGTTTATTTTTCATTCGAGGATGAATGATCCCAAGGGGGAGATATTATAACACCCCGGAAACATATCCATCTATCTAAGTTAAAAACCTCAGAAAAATTCATGTTCCAGGAACTACGGGTCCAAACCACGGACTGTGGTTCAAACCACGGGTCGTGAAATGAAGCCGTGGTTGGCCTTATACTGGTTCAGCCTCTGGTCTCGAACCACGAGTGGGTTCTACAGACTGTGGTTCAAACCACGGGTTCGTCCTGTCCACTCATGGAACTCAGATCAGAGGAATGACAGGTCCCTCTGAAATGACGACTGGGTTCGACGACCCGTCATCCAGACGATGACCCATCGTCTTGAGTTGTGGTTTGACCAAGGTTCAACTTTATTCCTAGCAACGATGACTCCAAATGATGACCAATCATTTGTTCTATGGGTCCGTCCTGTTGACCCATAGAAATGTTCCTGCAGACTATCTGGATGACCAGGTTCCACGAGTTGGAACCACGAGTCGTAATTCAAACGACGATCTGTGGAATCAACCCGTAGAAACTGAAGCTGACCAAATTTCATGATTTTTCTAAGTTAAGTCCCAGGGGTATTTTGGTCTTTTCCCACCCTTTTAACTACTAAGTGAGGTCATTTTGACTATTCCAAGTAGGGTTTTCACCCTTATTACCCTAAGTTCCTCCTAAATAATTCATTCACCTCCCAAAAGAAGAAAAGTTCTTCCTCAAGCTTCAAGTCTCCAATCTCCAAGTCAAGCCTCCTAAGTCTATATTGCATTGAAGTGGGTCATCTTCTTCTAAGGTATGTGGGTATTCAACAATGAGCTATTTTTACCCTTGTGCGCAGAATCCCCAATTCTTATGTTGAATTATGAACATATGAAATTAGGGTTTTGATCAAAATATGGGAAAAATTTATGAAATCAATTTCTATGTTTAATTTCATGGTATCGTATTGATTTTACATGATTTGCTCATGATTCCTTCATTGGTTTTAAAAGCCCAAGTATGAGATTGATTTCTAGCATGAAACTATGAAATTGCATGTTTTCAAGAGAAATTTGGCATGATTAGATATCATGGCCTTTATATATTTACGAAATTTCATGCCTAATTCTTCAAGTATGAATTTAGAAAGAAAAGCCTGTTTTGAATTATGGCTATGCCTAGCTTTATGAACTATGACATGAAAATTTGCATGATGCTTGATGTGTTTTCATGCTTTATGAATAAGATTTGGCATGAGATGGTGCCACTATGAAATGATAAGCTACATCTGCATATATTGGGAGTAGTATTTAGCACCGAGCGATGAGGGTTCGATTACCCAAATCTAAAAACTACATTGCCAGCAAAAATTATGAAATGATATGTTCCTTATAGGCTTATGAGAGTGGATCCACGTCTTTACGAATGGTGTCCGATTTCCTAACGGGCATTAGGGCAGCTTTGCCAACTAGGGTTATATAGTTGGGTATGGTTACTCGTTCCTTGGCAAGGTTGAAGTCAGCTTTGCTAACTAGGGTTATATAGTTAGATTCCATGTAATCTCACATGGTCTCATGTCGGTTATAAGAAACTCCCTTATGTATATCTTCAAGTTTTCTAAGCTTTATGAACTCTTACCTTAAGGTTTGGCTTGCACTTCATGTTTTATCTTTCCATTATGCTATTTACTCATGATACCCTATTATAAGTATGTATGGATTTTGTCTAAGTACGTTTTAAAGCATATTTCCATCCTATTTATGCATTGCCCATATATTCAGTACATTCCATAGTACTGACGCATATTTTGTGTTGCTTCCTTTAATAATTCAGACTCAGGTGTCCCTTCTCAGATTCGTGGCTAGAGTTCCCAAGCCACCTACTCCGCCAGCTGTGGGTGAGTCCTCTTAGGTCAAGGACTAGTTATGTTATTAGCTTATGTTGACTATATTTCCGTACTTCAAGTTAGATAGGGTCTGGTCCTAGCAACTCATTATGTTATGATTAGAGGCTTTCAAACATAGACCGTATGTAACCCTTCGGAGATGTCGTATCTCTTTGACTCGACCATCTATCTTATGCTATTCTATTTTTATATATGATGCTTCCGCTATGTTTCCTCTATGTTTGCTTGAGAATGCTATGACCAAGGGTTATCTTGGGATCTTTGTGGTCCTAAGTCCCGTGTTACGTCTAGGGGGTAACCTCGGGGCGTGACAATTATTCAACCTTCTTGGCAATTAGTCAGAAACTCATGCTCATCCTCCCTGGGAGCATCTGAAAACCTCGGGGGACCCAACTTCAAAAACCTACCAATAATCTTCTGCTTATCAGAAGACATGACCGGCCCAGCTAGAATAGGAAGAATAATGGTAAGGAATGGCAATACCTCTAATCGGGGAGCCGCAGTAGCAAGCCACACTTCTAAACCCTATGTTGTTGCTTGGGCTGAAGTCTGAGCCTCGTCTCTGACCTGAGAACCAATCGGAGTACTGAGCGAAGTTGATGGCTGTGACATACCCTCATGAAACCTAAGTAAGCGAATCAAAGTGTCATATAGTACTAGAGTAGCCATGAAATATATCGGATGCTGGGCTGGCCCCACACCCTCAGGCTCATACTGTACCTTCTCAACCCCAATCTAAGGCTCTAGTTATGGTAACCTAGTCTAGGCCTGAGCTTGAACCACAACCTATCCCCTACCTTGACCTCCGGGTCGACCTCTACCCCATCTCCTAGCTGGGGATCTAACTATAGGTGTAGGGGTCTCATCCTCACCTGCTACTAATCTCGTCTGAATCATATGAGAAAGAGTGAAACAAAAGATACTTAGAATTTGATAAGGTCAAGGACACACGATAAGAAATCAATCCAGATGGAGTATTTCCTATGAATGCCATATAGCCTCTCACAGATAATATACAGACGACATTGTATCAATCAACGAGACTCTACTAGATACTTTACTCTTATACTGGCGAGATCGGCAAACCTAAATCTCTGATACAACCCTGTCATGACCTGAAATTGTGCCGCGATGGCACCTACATAACCCCAAATAGACAAGCCAATCCAAAGATGCGTAAGATAATAATACAATATAAATAAGGAAAATGGAAGAGAAAGTATATAAGGAAAATACAGGCCAACAGTATAGATACATACCAACTGTATAATATACAAAAATAACCCTAAAGTGACCAAGAAGACAATATATATACACAAGAACCAACCCTTGACCTGGTGTCACCGGTAGAAGAGATTCCAAGGTATGAAATAGCTATACAACAGGTACTGTCTATCCAAAATACAAAACATAGATAGAAAGGTAGATGGAAAGAAGTAAAAGTCTCTAAAATACCGAGAGCTCACCACGATCTGAGCAACATCTGCCTACAAATGATAGGAGGATCAGCAAAGGTGTCTCGTACTAGGTGCTGCATTAGAAAAAGATGCCGAGTGTAGTATAAGTACCAAAACAACGGGTACCTAGTAGGCATTATAGGCCGACCAAGCTCAGAAAAAATATATATTATAAGATACAGGAAAGTAAACAATCTACAGGGATCCATCTAAATCTATTTATCTACTACAGATTTGTAGCCCAACAATTGGTGAAGATAATAGAGATAATTAGTCAAAGGCACCCCAAGTACAGATAAGCAAATACGATGCACCAAGAGATGGTATAATGCAAAATGTAGCCAATGCAACATGAGTCCAGAATCCTAGCATCGGATAAACAGTAAGTAAATATGAGTCCAAAATCCCAGCATCGGATAGGCAACAAGTAAATGTATGTCCAAAATCCTAGCATTGGATATGCAATATGAAATAAATGTCCTCCGCAGAGCTTAAATCAACAAAAAAGAGGTGTTTGTTCTTAAATCCAAAACTTGTGGTAAGATAGTGCAACTCTTCCTTAAAACCTTTGAAATACGAAATAATAATGAAAAATCCTCCTTTTTAACCCAAAAACCAACCTTTCTTCCTTAGGAAAAACCATTAATATGCCAAGTCCAAGAATGCAGAAATGAAAGTAAGTGGTACAACACCCAAACAAAGACAAACATATAACACCAAAGGTGGGTCCAAAGCGCCCCCAAACAAGGTACTCACCTGGAACTCCATCCAGTAATGCTATGGCCTCGGGCCCATAGTTACACAAATTCAATGGTAAATAATGAAGGAGAAAAAATAAACTATAATATGAAGTAAAACAAGGCATATACTCTACCTCTTAAACCTCCTAAGGTTACTCTAAGGATTCTAGGCTAGTCATATTAATTCTACAAGCTCCTATACTAAGGATAAACATGGATATACTACTTTACAGTCTCGAAAATGGCCAAGCTAAGTAGAACATAATTTAAGCCTAATTCTAACCTAAACCTAGCCTAACATTTATGCAACTCATAACATATAAATTCTAACTAAGCCAAGTCTAAAATTAGTAAATCGTAACCTACCTTGGGGCTAAACTGCAAGCAAGAACCACAACTTGTGTACCTTCCCCTTCTGAATATTCTTAGAATGCTACCATGCTATCAAGAATATAATACAGGTGTCAAGATGAGAAGAATGACACCCATATTGCTATAGAGAAAATCAGACCAGAAATTGGGTCAAAAAATAATCCTCGGGGCTCGCACGATGAAATGGAAAACAAATTTTACAATTATATTTGCAGCAAGTTTAGGAACACATGCCTAAAATTTGAGCACGAACGTGATTTGTTTTAGGGACCAAAACAGCCTAGAAGTCCTCTTTGATCAAGAATTAAACAAGGAATTTTATCGAAAAAAAACAAAAATGGCATTAATTTAACGACAGAAAAGAGAAGAGGAATAAAAGATAACTTTCCAGACCAAGAGAAATGGAAATGTGAGCTTGTACCAGTGCTTAATAGCTCAACCAATGGATGATTTTTGGTTTTCTTGAGGAGAAAATGAAGCTGAAACCAATATATAGCTACAAGGCCAAGCCTGTGCGCATGCGTCCAAGCTACTGCACATGCAGCCAGGCGGGCATGCATGCACAAGGTAGGTAGAGGTAGGCCCAGGTGCCACTTCACCGTGCATATGGGTTGTCCACCATACATGCAGGTATCACGCATGCAACTAAAGCCCCGCATGGGCGAAGAGAACAGGGTGGCTGGGCCAAAGCCCCATTTTTGCACATGCAGCCATACTCTATGTGGGCGAAGGGTTGGCTAGTGCTGCAACAACAACCAACTAATAGTAGGTTTTGGCAACTCAAATATCACTGGATGGACCCTCGGGATTCATTCAGGGTTTCGTGGATGCAAACAAACTATGCTACCCTACCAGAAATGATATTTTGTACTTAATGGAATCAACAAAACTCCCTACATAGAATGATTTAACGAAAAGTGAGCCCCACGCCCATAAGTAACTTTTGTCAAAATGGAACCCAATAGCCAAAAACGAGTTCAGATGCCTCGAGACCCAAACCAAAGGTCCCTCTAGTCCAAAGTCAACATTCCAAAGCTAACTATACTGACATAATTTCCATCCAAGGCCATCTCCTCCGAATGTTGAACAAAGTCAACTGTACCAGCCTTAAGAGTTGATAAAAAGGGAAATGTGCTTAAAACACAAACGAATGTCCTGATAACTAAACCGTTAGTTTTGGCAAGTAAAAAAACCCTGTAGCTGCTGTGGAAAAGCTTGAAATATGGAAAAAGCATGGAAATCAAGGAAATTACCTTGAGGGTCATTATAATGCAGTTTGGTGTTTCAGAAAGTGGTGAAGTGTTGGCTAGTATTGAGGTGAATTCAACATTCCTCGATGAAATCAACAGTTTGAGGATATAGAATTGAATAAAATATAGAATAAGGTGGTGTATTGTGAGGCTTCAGATGCCACACTTGATAAGTGTGGAGTATTATGGTTTATAGGGCGAGCATGTGTTCCTTCGGATGGTGATTCGATTTGTAATGTGCTAGCAAAAGTTTATGGTTTGCGAGATTCTATTCATCTAAGTGTAACAAAATTGTATAATTGCTTAGGAAAGCTTTATCGGTGGCCTGGGATGAAAAAATACATAGTAGAGTATGTATGCAAATGTCACAACTTTCAGCAGTTAAAGTACGAGCACCAAAGGCCTACGGGTTTGCTTCAAAAGATGCTCATTACCGAGTGAAAGTAGGAAAGTCTCGCTATGGTTTTCGTGGTTGGTCTACCTAGGAACTTCGGGAAGGATGACTCGATTTGGGTTATAGTTGATAGCAAACTAAATAAGCCCATTTTATATTCTAGTTAGAGTGGACTATAAATCTAAGCAGTTGGAAAAGATCTATGTTAGGGAGATAGTGAGGTTACATAGGGTGCCACTTTCCATCTTTTCAGATAGAGGTACGCAATTCACTTTTAAATTTTAGGGAAGGTTGCACGAAGAGTTGGGAACCTAACTCACTTTTAGCACAACCTTTCATCCTCAGACAAATGGACATTCAGAGAGGATGACTCAGGCACTTAAGGATATGTTGAGGGCATGTGTGATTTACTTTGAGGGCTATTAGGACCAGTTCTTGCTGTTGTGTGAGTTCTTATACAATAACAATTATCACTCTAGCATTGATATAATACCATTCAAGGCACTTTATGGGAGAGGGTGTAGATCAACCATAGGATGGTTTGAGACTAGTGATGTAAATCCTTTGGGCACTGATTTAGTAAAGGAAGCTCAGGAAAAAGTGAGATTCATCCAAACCAAGTTGTTGGAAGCCTAGAGCAGGCAAAATGAGTAGGTAGACCATAAGGAAAAGGACATTTCATTCCAGGTTGGTGAACAAGTTTTGTTGAAAGTGTTACCTATAAAGGGAGTCATGAGGTTTTGCAAGAAGGGCAAGATTAGCCCTTGATATATTGGTCCATTCGAGGTTCTTGGCAATGTTGGGCTGGTAGCATACATGTTGGCATTGCCTCCATGCTTGTTGAAGGTATATCCAGTGTTCCATGTATCTATGCTTAAGAGATACCATAGGGATGGTAGGATTCAATTTTCTTAGATAAGGATCTTACTTATGAGGAGGAGCCAGTTGCCATTCTTGATCGGGATGTCTGGAAGTTGAGGAAAAAGTAGATAAGATCGGTAAAGGTTCAATGGAAGTATTATCCGGTTAAAAAAGCCACTTGGGAAACTGAGAAGGATATGCGGGACAAGTATCCTCATTTAATTGAAGATTCAGGTACTCCTTCTATTCTTGACTTAGCTTATTTTTCTTGTTTGATCATTTGGGGATGAACTATGGGTACATTGGTATCTGTTTTAATGACCTTTTCTATCATTATGGGTGAGTCAATCATGCAAAAACTTGGGTTGGAGTTTTTCCAAAATTGGAAGTTAAAATTTTAAGCTAGGCTAGTCTCAGACGAAATCCAAGAAGAGTATGGTCTATGGAAATCCAGGAATGGATTGGGTAAATGTAATAAATCTTACTTGACTTTATATTGGCTAAGACAATAAGAAATCTGTGGGACTTTTCAAAAATTAATTCGGGTAAGTAGAACTTCCGATATCAAACTTGATGTGAAGGGGTTAGTCTGGGATGTCATAGTTTAAGGGTGCATTGTGAAAAAACAAAAACTAAGAGAAATCTTGAGTTTCTGCCTTACCATACCCACTATAGCCAGTGGCAGGGTTCTATGGGGCTGCCGCTATAGAGGAATAATTCCCATTATAGCGGAAATCAAATGCGTTCAATCCTATTATAGTGAGAGGATTCTGCTATAGTGATGCTGCTATAGTGGAATTGGCCCACTATAGCGGGGTAAATTGGTGTTAATGCAAAAACTTCCCCCAAAATGTTCATTTTTTCTAAAGTATGTTTTGGGGAAGGCTTAGTTGATTTAACCTATTTTCCACCATATTTCTTCGTAAAGGTAAGTTATTTACCCCTATTAACTTATTTTTTGATTCCTTGACCTTGAAATCACTAGTTTACAAGCCTTGGGAAGGGTTTAACTTGACCTATCTTTAAATTCTTCTACAAGAGGTTAAATTGGGTGTAAAGCTTTTAGGTTTTAGTTAAAGATTGATTAATTACTCTTGCATGACCATAATTCACTAATGTAACCATAAAATTGATAGTTTTAAAGTGAATTTATGGTGGAATAGCCATAAAATGGGTGGAATGATCATGAAATTATCCTTGGGGTTTTGGAGTAGGTTCTAATCTGCGATATTATAAGTCATTGGGTTTGTTAGGTGCTTACATTCCTATTTTTAGACCACAATCAAACTGAGGTTGCAAGAAATGGGAAAGCTCGGGTTAAGTGGAGCATTTTAGGCTTGGATTGAGGTAGGTGATGGTTTAAATATAGTTAAAATCTAATTTGTGTTATGTATGCATGATAACTATACAGTAGTATTACTTGTACAATGCATGTTCAAGAAATGTGTGGCTTGTACAATGCATGTTATCCAGTGTGCATGTATAATCATTGATCATATGCAATGAGTATAAGGTTTGCCGACACTTGATGTCTGGGATTTGATACATGTACAAGAGCTCGTCCCCTATAGGTCATGGCTAGTGGGAGACCATAAGACCCTTAGTATATGTGCACAAATATTTGGTGAGTGTGTGTGACAGTTCCTTGAATGAATCAGGGATTATGTGTTTCTTGATTATGTTGGTTCCTTTGAGTAAACCAAGCTTAACTATTTATTTGGCTTACATGTTGGTTTCTTGAGTGAATCGGGCTTAACTATTTATTTGGCTTACATGTTGGTTCCTTGAGTGTACCGGGCTTAACTGTTTATTTGGAATACATGTTGTTTCCTTGAGTTGCGGGCTTAACTATTTACTTGATACACATGTTGGTTCCTTTAGTTGACCCGGTTGATGTGCTTAAGTGCTAAGGTGGTTTCTTTATGTAAATCGGGACGCATGTTGATTGCTATAGTTGTTGTCTTAGGGATTCTTGGGTGGTTCGGGTTACTTGCATAATGTGACATGTTTCTATGTTGTCTACTACTTGTGTAGTTGGGACAAGATTATATGATTTTTGAGTCAGGGTTGTTGACTTTGCATCTTGTTAGTGGTTATAGTTCGACTTGACTGGTTATTTGTTGACTAATATTGACAAAAATTCAGGTTGTACATTGTTACAGGTTAAGTGTTATGAACTTGGAGTAGAGTTGCATGATAGAGTATCATAGTTGTCGTATTGTACTATGTTGTAGTTATTTGTTCATATTTCTCATTTTGGGTTGGCTGATGATCCTACCAGTGCATTGTTATTTCTTGTGTATTAATACTGCACATGTTTTTCTTTTATTGAGTACATGGCATTTTTCGGCGACTACTTTGAGACCTCAACTGTGAGACATACGATATTCGAACTCAAGGGTGAGCTGCATCTTCCGGGCTACTTTGAGTTTTTCACTTTTTTTTTGGTCCATTATTTTGGACCTAGATGTTATTTATGTTTAGGGGTTTCATCTCCTTCTCTCTAACAATTAATAAAGTTTTGGTACGATGACATTCAAATTATAGGGGTGGTTCATTTGCGCAAGAGTGGTCTTATTTTTTGTTTAATTAATGAGAATTACTTTAGTTGCCTAATTTTGGCTATGTATTGATTGGTTAGTTGGTTCTCCCACCGGGAGTTTAGTGTGGGTGCCACTCACGGCAGGTTTAGGTCGTGACAGTACCCTATATGGCTAGTGCAATAAAGATCTGCAGGAATATCTCTTGTTCTTTACTACTGCCATAAACAACAATGACCTGACCATAAAGAAGCGGAGTCCGTGATGCTGAAGATGTTTGATAAAACCCTACCGAAAAGAGTGCTAGTTTAGTGTTGTCTTCTCTCCAAATATTTTGTTCATTCTTTCAATATGTTGGCAGATAGTTTTACCAAGCTGAAAAGGGATTACATGTCAAAGAGGCTGTCAAGACTGTGGTGTATACAGTTGACGATCCATTCTCGCTCTCAGAGCGTTGCTTGAACATTAGCCTAACATAGTTGGTCTTTGGTCATGACATATATAAAGGGAGCTCATTTCCCAAAGCATGTTGTTTGGTCCCAAACATGATGGACAAAAATCTATAGTGTGATTACCACGGCATCCATCTCTTTACATCTACCAAATTCAACTTTTTCTTTCACCTCTCCTTTTTTATCTTCTTTAATTTTTAATAATTCACCTTTTCTCATACATTGTTAGGAAGGAACAATTTGTTATGTTTTATTTATCAACTTTTTATTTTTCTCACCTTACTACAACAACTTAACGTTTTATACATGGGCACCCTTTAAACTTTCTTCCTTTTCTTTCCACACTAATTCCCTATTGATTCACCATTCAGTTCCCTTTACTAATAAGTTCTAACTTTAAAGTACACTAGGGACTTTGAGATCAAATTAATACAAGGTTAACCAAAGAAGGGTAAAGGATAATATGTTATCCAAGAAACAGGCTAAAGAGACTCAAGGGGGATAACTATGGATAATGAAACGGTGCGCAAAACTTAGCTCAAAAAGAAATACCTTGATCATATTCTATAAATATCTACTTTGTTTTTACTTTACACACACCGAACAAGTTCAATGTATCTATGAAAAACATGGAATATATATAAACTCACCACACAATAACACAAAATAACAAAACTCAATTATCTACCTAACAATATAATTCACTTTAATGTAAAAAATTTAAGCCTTTTTTTTATTCATCTAGGTTCAATCTTAGAGCCTACATGTCTCAATTAGAATATCTACTTTTATGCATAATATTTTCATGAGATCTGCCTAACATGATCTTAGTATATCTAGATTAAGCACCTAACTTATTTAAATCAAAAATAAAACTAAGGGTTGTATCAACAAAAATAACTTCTAATACAACACACTAATAATAATAATAATACTTAGGTTGAATAAATTACTCAAAAACTCCTTTAGTTTTAGAGAGCAACCAAACTATCAGGGTTCAAACCTTTTGTAAATGTTTTGTAGCCCAATCATCTGGAACCATTGTCAACATCATTATTTTCCATTGGAACTTTGTCACGAAGCCCTAAAGCAACTCAGAGTCACCTTCCTCAATTTTGAAGTTGTCTTCTCTTTTGTCCTGCACCTTCCTAGCTTCTGCATAGGCCTTAGCAAAAGAATCTATAAAATCATTAATAGAATCAATAGAATCTATTGGCAATAAAGGGTACCATACAAGCTCTCCTCCAAATACAGTCCATTTTTTAGTTGTATTACCCTTTGATTCTGTTAGAACAAGTGGTCCATTATGGACTTGTGTTGTGCAATAAAAATTTCTATAGTCTCTTTGAGGTTGTCCATATCTGAACGACCATTGTTCTGATGGTGTTTACTCACTCATTGCATGGACCCTCAAGGGTTACTTCTCTTATAACTCAGTATCTATTTCCATATGTTTAGATCTACAGTCTCTTGACCGATCCCTACTGCAGTAGCAGCGGTTGGGTGCTCCTCATGGTGACCTGCCTAGTCCTGGGTACCATTGGGAAGAAACCCTTATGCCACATTTCCATTGTTATAGTTCATGATTGTCATAGTTTATTTTTAAAAAAAAACAAACAAATCTAAGAAAGTGTGTAAGTAGAGCAGTAAGATAGACCAATACCAAAATTGTCCTAGTCCCACGGTGGATGCCAAACTGTTTATCTAAGAATTGGTACAATTGATTTGTTATGAGTTCATGGACACAAAGATCGATTTAACTTGTAAATTTGAGATTTAACAAATAGATATGTTGTTAAAAAATCTTATAAAGAACAGTAATATAATTTAATAAATAGAATAGAATAGTGAAATCTGAGTAGTGTTCCTTCAGCTTCGGTTTCAGCTATAACTTCAAGTTGTTAGTTCTGAAATCAAAATGTGTTTGTGTAAAAAATCCAAAGATTATGTCCTTAATCAATAATGTAATGAAAGGTTAAACTTAGGGAGCAAGAAAATCTGTATATTGCTTAGTCTTGTCAAAAATCCAACCCTTTACAAGGGAATGAAACAGTTATTTATAGGTAACAAATAAAATACATCAACCAATGAGAATTCTCCACTTGAGCCCTATACTACATCGTCTAGTAGAAACACTCTATTGGGAGATATCTTTATGCGTGCCAGCTATAAAACCCTGTATCTCATGGGATCTTGTACGACCTAACTAACGTGTTTGTCCTTTTGTCTTTCTAATGCATCTTTGATCCACGGGTCTTTTCTAAGATTTTGGGCCATGAGTTCCCTCCTTTTATCTAATAAAAGCCCTCTGGTTGATCCCGTATCATGATTAAAAAAATCAATCCAGATAAGCAATGATCCCAGGTACTTCTCGCTGGAATCTCTTCCCGATGACTTTATTCTAACTCATTCTTTGGTTTATTCCAATAGTTCATGTCCCCCATCTTAAGCAACCACATTTTCATGAGAATTTTCCCTGATACATACATCTAATCGCATCAATGCATCGACACATCAGGTAAGTCAATGTCACGATCTAATTTCTCAGGTCAAGATGGCACCTACAACCCCCCTATAGGCAAACCAATACCCATAGTCCATAACGATTAGTAATGGGACACTACCTAAGTAAAGCACGCTCAAACAAGAAAATAAGTGAAAGATGGTAAGAAGGCATAAAAAGGAAGCAACCTGAATGTATATAGAAACAATATCATCCCACGACCTGGTATCATAGTACAAGAGCCGCTACTAACTATACATAGTATGAGAGAGCAAAAGTAAAATATACAACTACCTATGAATATACAAAAGTTTCAACTGTGCCAAAAGAAGATATATAACCAAGCCCCGATTGCCAGGAGCTCACCCTATATCTCGGATGTCCAAAAAGTTACACGAGTTTCCATGTCAATGGCGATGGCTCACACTAAGATCTGCACCAGGAAGATGCAGAAGTGTAGTATGAGCACCAATTGCATAAGCAACGGGTACCCAATAGACATCATAGGCCCACTGGGCATATAAAAAATGTAAAAGCAGTAGATAGCAGATAAGGAAAGAAAAGGGTCACCAAGGTAAATAAAGTGAAGTACAAGGAAGCTAGCAAAAAATAGAAGGAATAAAAGAATGCAAGTGTACTATGCTATCCATAAAAGAGGTATCACAGAACACAAATGTAAGAGTAGAGAACCCACCTGGGTCCTTGCAATAACAATAAATAAGGAAAACTTAATGACAGAGGGGTGTACCGGTAACCTCAAATAAAGGGAGAGAAAGGAAAGGCAACTAAACATAAATGTGCTAACAATATAGCTCACAAAGTAAGGATGATCGAAACATAATATAACAAGTATAATAGGAGTAAGTAAGATAATCTACCTACAATCCCAATGAGCGCCCATACACCAGAGGAATACATACAAGTGAAAATAAACACTCCGGTATCCCATACTACCAGAGATACACTTAGCAAATAGCAAACAAAGGGTGGAACTATGCAGAAATGAATGAATGATATGGCATGCAAGTGGTACCGTATGCACCTCCTCCGGTGCCCATAGGCCCATCAGGTTAGGACCCATGGAAGAGCTTCCCCTGTATACCCCTCCTCTGGCACTCTCAACCCATAGCCCCAGTCCATATCGGTAAGGTCCATGGAGGTCTCCGCGAGCACAAACCAACTCTTAAGATCTCATCTTGTATGCTAGAGTCTATCTGGGTCTAAAATTAGTAAAATTAGTAATAAAACTATGTCTAGCGCTCCGCCCAGCCGAGTCTAGTGTTATCTCAGATATCACTTGTAAAATGAATATTTACTCTCTTTTACTTCAAGAAAATCCATAAAACCAGTTTAAGTCCATTTATAGCCATTCATAACTGAAAATGGACCCTGGGAGCCATACAAGGTTAGAAAACCGGTGATAGTCAGGCCTGCAGCCCTGTATTAGTAGTAAACCAATGCAAAAAAAGTTTTTTTCATGATGATGATATGCTCTGAAACAACCAACAGCTCAATATCAACCTATTGGCCCTGCACAGGCTCAATTCGCTCTACAACACAGATAACTAGCTAGAAGTTTTGAATCAATGTTCGGGACTCACAAACACTTCCCAAATATCCCACTAACTTTTGTCCTGATGCATATGCAAATGCCACTCAAGGCAGTAAGGGTAATACTATCTTACTAGCTCAACTACTAAAGCAGAAGAAATAAGAACGGACAAGAAAGAAGTGGACTAGGTCTGGGGTGCCAACCTAGTTATCCCAACCTAAGTAGGAACTAAATAGTACAATTACATTCTATATAGGCCAAGTCTAAGATCAGTAAGCCATAACCTACCTGGTGTTTGACAAAAAGTTGCTGGAATGACGTCATCTGAGCTCAAACTGCTCTGAGAAGCCCCAAACAGCAACCAAACTAACAAAAATATAATCTACTCATCAATATGAAGCTAACGATACCTATAATTCTAATAGTTTAGTTGGGTCAAAATCTAGGTCAAAAGAGGATTCGTGAGCCCCGCAACTAGAAATTAAAAATGGAAATTACCATGAGGTTCTCAATGCTGCCAAGATCACATGCTAAAACATTTAGCATAATTCGGGTAAGGGAAGGGCCTAAAACAGCCCCTAAATCCCATGAACAAACCAAGAATCAAATAAACAAATTAATGGAATTAAAGGTTAGAAACTTACAATAGAAAGCGGGTAATCAATCATGAACAAGGAAAATATTACCCCAACACTTTATGATGGACCTACAGCGAAAATTGAGCTTAGAGCTCTACAACCATGGAGCAATTTTGTTTAGAAGGCTTGACAACGAAGGAGAAAGATATAAATACTATCAGGGGTCCTTCATCAGGACCGTGAAGGACCCCACGTGGTCGAGATGATCACGCTGACTAGACCATCACGATCCCAAAGGTCAGCCACATGGTCGCAAAGAACAAAGGGGCAGGGCCTTCATCTCTAGCGCGAGAAAGAACCTCATGATTGCAAAGAACAAAGGGTGTCGGGTGCACATGCCCTTCAATGAGATCAAGTGAAGGGGACCTTGCAGTCGCGATGCCCAAAGTGGCAGACCATCATGATCGTGTGGCCTCCCCCGCGGTCATGATTAATGCCTTAGTCTTGCACCTGCAATAATAACCAGTCACCAGATGGTCCCACGGGGTTCATCTGGGATGCCCCACGTGCAAATAAACTATGTTACCCTACCATAAATGGCATTTCGGACTCAATAAAATTGACAAAACTTGTAAATGAGGCCGTTTTGATGAAATGTTGACCCAAGTCAACACTTACAAATTTCAACCGAACACCTAAAATTAGCCTGGCTCACTCGAGACCCAAACCAACCACCTACACAATCCAATCTCGATATTCTAGAGCTGCTGGGAACGTCGAATATTGAATACGATGCTTCGATCATCAAAAGTTGACCAAAGTCAAACTTCCAACTCCAACAGGCCTGAAATCTCAGATATTGAGATAAAACCATTCTAAAAGCTCCTATGCCCCGACCAAGGGTCCAACTAGACCAAAACTCACGATCTAAATCTAAAGGAACTGTCAAAATTCAATTCCTAGCACGTTTGCTAAGAATGTTGACTAAAGTCAACAATTTTCTAAGTTAAAGCTCTAAAACAAGGAAAGGGTCATAAAGACCAAATGAATAGCCCAAGCATAAATCCACTAGTCATAAATGACTTGGGACCGCTACAGGTAAGCTCTAACAGTACAAAGAAAGCAAAAATGCAAAAATAACTGGAAGGGTCATTACATCATCCACTACTAAAAAGGACTTTCATGCTCGAAAGTCAGGAAAAAGGAAGTACCTGAAGTCTCAAAAAACTGCGGATACTGAGCCCATATCTCTCTCTCAGTCTCCTAGGTAGACTCTTACGACCGAATGGTGTCTCCACTGAACCTTAACCACTGTAACTTCTCTGGACCTCAATCTCCTGACATCTCTAGCTAGTATGGATACCAACTCCTCAAAAAAGCCAAACTCTCATCTAACTACACTGAATCCCACCATAACACATTAGACTCATCCAAAACATAACGCCACCATATGAATACATGAAAGACTAGGTGAATAGTTCAGAATATAGAAGGCAAAGCTAGCAGATAAGCAACATCACCAACCCTCTAAAGAATCTCAAAAGGCCCAATATACTTGGGGCTGAGCTTGCCCTGCCTACCAAATCTTATCACACCCTTCATGGGCGACACTCAAAGAAATACCCGACCACTAAGACTGAACTCTAAGGCACGAAGTCTACGATCTGCGTAGCTCTTCTGCCTACTCTGGAATTCCCAAAGTCTATCCTGAATCACCCAAATTCTGTCTCAGGAATCACGAAGTAGGTCTGTACTCTGGGGCTGGGACAGAAACCATCAAACCAACCTACTGAAAATCAGCAACGCCTACCATATAATGCCTTAAAAGCCACTATGCGAATACTCGAGTGATAACTATAATTATAAGCAAACTCTACCAAAGGCAGATACTGATTCCATGAACCCCCAACTCTCAGAACACAAAGGCGACCATCAAATCTCAAAATACCATCATAATTTAAAGTATCCTTGCTGGACATACCTTACAGAATTGATCATGAATACCACACAAATGCTAATCCTCAAACTGACGCCACTAAATTTGATCAACCAGAGTAGAATAGATCTCAACACTGGCAAGAACTCTGCTGGGATCTGATAAATCAAGCCTACCCAAATGGTTAGCAAGGACTGGATGTCCAAGGCCAACGACTACTCTAAAACAAAAAGAGACACCAAGGTGCCCATACTAACTGTCTTCCGGCTCAAGGCATCCGCTACCACGTTTGCCTTGCCTGGATGGTATAGAATAGTGATGTCATAGTCCCTCAGTAACTCAATCCATGTCCGCTGCCTAGAGTTCAGATCTTGCTGACTCATGATGTAATGAAGACTATGGTGGTCGGTGTAAGTCTCATAGTGAAACCCATATAGATAATGCCTCCAGATCATGAGCACGAAGACTACAACTGCCAACTCCAAGTCATGAGTAGGGTAGTTACACTCGTGATCCTTCAATTGCCTCGATACATAAGCTATCACCTAACCCTTTTGCATCAATACACAACCATGACTAACTGATAAAGCATCATAATACACTGAGAAGCTTTGACCCTCAACTGGCAATGTTAACACCGGAGCTAAAGTCAACAAGGCCTTAAGCTTCTGGAAACTATCCTCGCACTGATCAGACCACTGAAATGGGACATCCTTCCTAGTCAGCCTAGTCAAAGGTTATGCTATGGAAGAAAAGCCCTCATCGATCCATTTGTAGTATCATGCCAACCCTACAAAACTGTGAACCTCTATAGGAGTAGTAGGCCTCGGCCAATCACGAACGGCTACAATCCTTGCAGGGTCCACCCAAATCCCATCCATAAATACCACGTGTCCTAGAAAGGCTATTGATTCAAGCCAAAACTCACACTTTAAGAACTTGGCATAAAGCTGATGATCTCTCAAATTTTGGAGCACGATCCTCAAGTGTTGCTCATGCTACTCCCTACCTCGCGAGTATACCAATATATCATCAATGAAAACTATCATAAATGAATCCAAGTACGACTTGAGTACCCTGTGCATCAAGTTCATAAAAGCTGCTGGGGCATTAGTCAACCCGAAAGACATCACCAGGAACTCATAATGGCTATAACGTGTCCTGAATGATGTCTTAGGGATGCCCCCCGCCCTAATCCTTAACTGGTGGTAGCCTGACCTCAAATCTATCTTAGAGAACACTATTGCACCCTGGAGATGATCAAATAAGTCTCCTATACGCGGCATCAGATACTTGTTCTTTATAGTTACTTTATTTAGCTGTCAATAATCAATACATATCCACATTGAACCATCTTTCTTCTTTACAAACAGAACTGGGGCTCCCCAAGGTGACACACTTGGCCTGATGAATCCCTTAGATAAAAAGTCCTGGAGATGAACCTTAAGCTCCCTCAACTCAGCTAGAGCGATAAAATACAGAGTAATGGATATGGGCCTAGTACCCGGCTCTAACTCAATGGCAAAGTCTCTATGACGCTCAGGTGGAAGGCCTGGCAGGTTGGTCAAAAACATATCTAAGAACTCTCTAACCACAAGGACCAACTCGAGAGAATAAGTGTAGGTACTAACATCCTGGACATATGCTAGATAATCAAAACACCCACGCGAAATCCACCTTCTAGCCTGAAGACACGAAATGATCCCAGATGATGTGCGACCAACAGAACCATGCCACATAACTAGTGATACTCCAAGCATGGCTAAGGTAATAGTCTTGGCATAACAATAGAAAACCTCTCAGTGAGGTGATAACTAGTCTATGACCAGAATCACATCAAAGTCTAGTATATCTAAAATCATCAAATCAACCCAAGTTTCAATACCACCAACAGCTACCAAGCATGATCTAACAATCCAATCCAATATTAAAGAATCACCTACTAGGGTATCAATAGATAAGGGAACAAATAATGGCTCAGTAGCCAACCCCAAGCAAGGAATAAAGTAGGCATAAACATATGAACATGAAGAACTAGGATCAAACAATGCTAAAGCTGACTGGCGATAGACAAAGATCATATATGTGATCACCCTATCTGTGGCCTATGCCTTCGGTCTATCAGGTACCATATAGAATAGAAACCGACCTCCACCAAGCTGACTGCCATCTCGACCACCTAACCTGCCGCGCTAAGCACCACATCTTTTGACCGATGGTTGCACTGCTCTTAGAGGCTGAGCTGGCTCAGTGGCTGGCTAAATTGTACCTCACTAGGAGTAATCTCTGGAAAAATGACCGATAATACCACACTCATAGCACGGCCCTGACGACCCACCCTGACATGACAAACTGGATGAACATGTATGGACACCACGTCCTGATGCCCCAGATGATGTAACCCTCGATGACTAACTTTAACTAGGCCCACTAAACCCATGCTGACCACTATAAACAGGCTGACTACTATAACCATGATCAAGCTGAGGCCAACCTGAAGCCTGAAGTGATGCCTGAACTGGCCTGATGAATTGACCCGGATGCTGCTGTGGTTGATATCCTCCATCCCACTGACATGAACCTCTACCGCCAGAGCCCTAATGGTGTGGCTCTTATCTCTGGCACTAGGGTCCTGGCGATGCAAATTCTCCACAGTGCGGGCATGGTCTGCTATCGCCTAAAATGGTCGCCCACTAGCAAGTAGTATCTTTGCAGTCTGACGCAGCTCAGCCCTCAACCCCCAAACAAATCGAAAAATCCTGTCTTGGTCTATAGGAATGATCATATCCCTATATGGAGCAAACTGGTGAATGCAAGTCTCAAACTCAGATAATGTCATACACCCCGCACCAATCGAGTAATCTACTACCTATGGTGCTCATGGTCACTCTGCGGCAAGAACTTAGCCATAAAGTCCTATTATAACTCCTTCCATGCTAACTGAAAAGACTCAGAGGGTCAGTAATCTACCTTGGTACTCCACCAAAGCTTAGTTATCCCCTCCAATTGATAGGTGGTATAATCCACTCCATGATCATCTAACTGAGCTAGGTGATAGAGCATCCCCTCACATGTAGAAATAAACTCATAAGCATCATGTCTGGAAGCATCGGAGAACCTCGGTGGGGATAATCATAGAAATTGACCTAAATCCTTCTGCTCTGACTTAGACATAACTAGGCGAGGAACGAGAGGCTGAACAACTATAAGCACTGAAAGGACTTATGTACAGGGAGCCACAGTAGTAGGTTGTGCTCTTGAACTCTTTACACCTAGGGATGCCCCCTGAGTGGATGTTTGGGCCATATCATAAGGCTGGCCCCCAACCATGCTTAATACCTAAAGAAGCACACTCCAAAATATCTGGAGAAGTAACTGGGTCTAGTGCTAATACTGATGCTGCTACCAACCTTGGTGGCACCGGAGATGCTCCCCTGGTCTATGGGCTGCTATTCCAGAATCGGCTCACGCTCATGGTCGACCTCAGGAGCTCTAACTAGTACCATGCTCTAACATGTCCTCGACCTCTACCTCTATGTCTACCCCAGTCCCTGGCTGGAGATAGAGGTGCTGGTGTTGAAGGCTTGCCCTTGTCTACTACCAAAATCTCATATGAACCATCTGCGAGAGAGTGAATAGAACAAATAAGATTCCAGGAAACCATCTAAGATAAGACGCACAATATAGAAGCAAAAGAAGACTCATTTTTTTATAATGCCACTGTAGCCTCCCAAAAATAGGGTACATACGTCTCTGCCCTGATTTGCAGGACTCTACTAGACATAGGCTCATATACCAATGACACTGATGAACCTAGGCTCTGATACCAAGCTGTCACAACCTGATTTCTCAGGTCATGATGGCACCTACAACTCCCTATAGAAGAACCAATCATCATAACCCCAAACGGTTAGTAATGAGCCACTACCTAAGTAAAGCATGCACAGACAGGAAAATAAGTGGAAGATGGTAAGAAGGAATAAAAATAAAGCAACCTGAATGTATAAAGAAACTATACCATCCCATGACCTGGTATCATAGCACAAAAGCCACTACTAACTATAAAAAGTACGAGAGAGCAAAAGTAAAATATTCAGCTGTCTCTAAATATACAAAAGAGTCAATTATGCCAAAAGAAGAGAAATAGCCAAGCCTCGATCGCCAAGAGCTAACCTGTAACACCGCAAAACTTCCAAGCCTAGACTCAGCTCAGAAAAACTAGAAGAAAAATAATTTTTCCAATTGTCATCCAGAATCAAGAGTTGGATCCACGACCCATAAAAGTTTTCACAAGTCATGGACTGGACTCGTGGAAGGTGATCAGAGACCTGAAGAATTCTCTGAGAACCACGATTGGGTTATATGGACCGTGGAAGGATCCATGAGTTGTGAACACAAGTCGTGGAACTAGACCTGAGACCAACCATTTCTCTGAGAACCACGATTGGGTTCTACAGACCGTGGAAGGATCCACGAGTTGTGAACCCAAGTCGTGGAACTAACTCCAGTAGCTCAGACCAAGTTCCCAAGATCCATGAGTGGGATCCATGACCCGTGGAAGTTTCCACGAGTCATGGACCACCCTCGTGGAGCCCATTTCTAGTAGCCCAGATTTCCAGACCCAGGAACCACAATAGGATTCCACGAGCCATGCAAGTTTCCACGAGTCGTGGTTCTGATCAGTGGAAGCTGAGTCACGAATTTCAACAGTTTTCTTTTAAATTTCCCAAGGGCATTCCAGACTTTTCCAACCTCTTTTAATGCCTAAGCTACGATGTTTTGGTGGTTCTAAGCCTAGTTTATTAGTCAAAAACTACCTAAATATCCTATTCTCCTAAAATCATCGGACTTAGAAAGAAAAGAAGCAAAAGAGGTGACAGTTTTCTCTCAAGAACAAGCAGGAGGTCTTTTACCAGCTCAGCCCTAAGCCCAAGGTTTTCCTTCATAGTTTATTCTCCAGGTATGTGGGATTTTACTAGTGGGTTCCTTTCACCTGTTAGGTCCCTAGAATTCATTCAGTTCTTCAGTTCTCCATGAAATATTAAGACCTAGGGTTCCTAAATCTTAGGGATTCCTTTCAATTCAGATGTTATTATTTACATGATATTTATTTCATATTTCTTGGAGAATTAGCATAGTAATATGTACAGGACTCAGTAACCCTAGCTTGTCTTAAATTCAGTATTCTTAATTTACACTTTTTAGGTAGATAAATCAGACAATCATGCTTCAGAAATAGAATGCCATTAGTTTTAGTATTTGTATGTTGCATTATTTGATGATTATCAGTATTTGAGCTATCCAGCATTTCAGCTTGCATTCTATTGCTTATGTATTTAGTTGGGAGTAGACTTAGCAATGATTAGCTGAAGGGATAAAGGCTCACCCACCAGTTTAGGCTGAGACCTTTAGTAACAGTCCCTGAGTCCCAGAACTATAACGCCACCGTAGGTTCTAAAGGGGTCACCCGTTAGATTAAGCTTGACACCCTTGTCCCTTGTGGACATCATTTTAATGGATCCACGACAGCTTTATTTGTACCCTTGGCAAGGTATGAACACCCTTTCATCCACGGTTAAAGGTTGCCCCCATAGTTAGTTTGGCTTGGGGTATGTCGGTTAATAGTATCTCCCACAGTCAGACTTATATTGCATTAACCATGTACTCAATATCTATTTTAGTTATTCATCTCAGTATATTATATGTTCATGTTAGTACTTGGTCATTGCATCCAGCTTACTATTCAATTTTTGCTTCAGTATGTATATTTCTTGTTCAGTTGTTATGTTGTCCAATTTTGCACATATCCTACATGCTTAGTACATTCAAAGTACTGACGCATACTTTTGTGCTACATTATTTCATTATGTAGATTCAGGTGCTCAGGATCAAGACTGCGCCTAAATTGACTTCCAGTCCTTAGGTAGCAGCTTCAATGGTGAGTCCTCATAATTCGAGGACGATAGACATACTTTATCTTTAAGTATTTATTTTTCAGCTTCAGATTATTAGAGTTAGCTGGGGGCATATCCCAGTAACTCATACAAGTTAGAGGCTTTCAGACATAGACTAGATTCAGCTATTGAGTTGTTAGTGTGGTTTTCAATCATCACTATGCTCTATATATATTTTTATATTCATACATGTTTAGGCTCCTTCCCACTTTAGATATTTAATTGTTTCCAGCTTCCGCACAATATATGTTTTTAACTGAAATTATCTAGATATGCCAGACCATGGGTTAGGTTAGGGTCACTTATGACACTAAGAACCATGTTATGTATAGGGGGTAGCCTCAGGGCATGACAAACTTGGTATCAGAACATCAGGTTCAAGTGTCCTAGGCTGTCTGAAAGCTGCATCAAGTAGAATCTTCTTCATGGGTGTGAAGCATGCCACACTTATAGGGGAGAAACTATGAGATGTCATTAGGAACAACTTTCCTTCTTTACTTTCTAGCTCGTGCTATAGAGTATGAACTATATTTAATATCCTTCTAACTCATGCTCTTTACATTTCCAGAAATGCCTCGCAGAAGAGCTAACGTCAGGAATCAACCAGCGCCAGCAGCTTCAGTAGAACCTTCGAATAAGCAGGTTACTCATGTTGAATTCATGGCTGCTTTTCATGTGCTTTCTTAGGCCATGACCTCTCAGGTCAATCAACAGTCTATGGACCCAGCTCTACCCCAGACTAACACTATTGCAGCTAGAGTCCAGGACTTCACTCGGATGAACCCTCTAGAATTTCATGGGTCTAAATCAGATGAGGATGCACATGAGTTTCTTGATGACATCCAGAAGGTAAGATAAAGTATGGGTGTCACTCCAGTCTAGGGTGAAGATTTAGCTGCCTATCAGCTAAAGGGAGTGGCATAAACTTGGTATCAGCAGTAGAAAGAGTCTCATTATGCAAATGCAGGTCTAGTGGATTGGAACAAGTTCAAGACTGTATTTTTGGACATGTTCTTCCAACTTGAGCTCAGAGAGGCGAAGGTCTAGGAATTTATAAATTTAAACCAGAATGATATGAGTGTGAAGAAGTATGCACTCAAGTTCACACAACTGTCTAAGTATGCCCCATCAATAGTGGATGACTCTAGGGCCCACATGAGTAAGTTCGTATCTGAGGTGTCCGATGATGTGGTTAAGGAAAGACTGCCACGCTTGCTAAGGAAATGGACATCTCCAGCTTTGTTACTTATGCTCAGCAGATTGAGAAAGAGAAAATCAAAGAGAGGGGAGGAGTCAGTAAGAAAGCCAGAAAAGGTGATTTCAACTACTCTCAGCGGAAGTAAGAGGGTGGTAACCACTCTCAGTTCTATCTGAAATCTTCAGCTCCAGCTCCATATTCTGCTAGTGCCCCAGTGCCTAAGTTCAAACAGGATCGACAGGATAAAGCGCCAGGCTCTAAGTTCCAAGGTACAGTTACTAGTGGGCGCACCTATCCAATTTGTTAGAAGTGTGGTAAGAACCACTAGGGTGAGTGTATGGTAGGCAGTGGTAATTTCTTTGGGTGTGGTAAGACAACCTACATGATAAAAGAGTTTCTTGTAAATTCTCAAAAGCGCAGGGATATTTGTTTGCAGAATCAGGCCAGCTCTGCAGCAGCTCCAGTAGGTCGCCCACTCAGCAGGGTGCCTCATCTGGTATAGGTGGTGGTAAGAACCAAAATAGGTTGTATGCCCTTCAGACTCCATAGGACCAAGAGGATTCTCCCGATGTGGTCACAGGTATGTTACAAGTCTTCCATTTAGATGTTTATGCTTTGTTAGACCCAGGGGCTACACTTTCTTTTGTAACTTCTTATATAGAAGTGAATTTTGGTGTCAGTCCAGAAATCCTCCTAGAACTCTTCTCAGTCTCTACTCCAGTTGGTGACCAAGTTATTTCTAGATGGGTATACAGAAATTGCCCTATCTCAGTTTCCCAGAAAGTCACCTCAGCCAATATTGTAGAGTTAGAAATGACTGACTTTGGTATTATTCTAGGGGATTGGTTACATTCCTGTTATACCTCAGTTGATTGTAGAACTAGGATCGTTTACTTTCAGTTTCCAAACAAGCCAGCATTAGAATAGAAGGGTAGTACCTCAGTGCATGTAGGTCGATTCATCTCTTACCTTAAGGCTAGAAAAATAATTTCCAAGGGGTATATCTATCATTTTGTTTGGTTTAAGGATTCAAACTCCGAGACCCCAACTCTTGAGTCAGTTCCAGTGGTGAATGAATTCCCAAAAGTGTTTCCATAATATCTTCCTAGAGTTCCTCCTAATCGGGAAATTGACTTCGGAATAGATCTCCTTCCAGATACCCAGCCTATTTCAATTCCTCCTTACAGAATGGCTCTAGCTGAGCTTAAGGAATTGAAAGATAAGTTGAAAGACCTTCTATATAAGGGATTCATCAGACCCCATATCTCTCCATAGGGTGCTCCAGTGCACTTTGTGCATAAGAAAGATGGTTCTCTCAGGATGTGCATAGACTACCGCCAGTTGAACAAAGTCACAATCAAGAAATAAATATCCCATCCCCAGGATTGATGACTTGTTCGACCAGCTTTAGGGTGCTAGTTGATTCTCTAAGGTAGACCTTAGATCCAGATATCATTAGCTTAGAGTCACATATAGTGACATCCTGAAGACAGCCTTCAGGACTCAGTATGGTCACTATGAATTTGTAGTTATATCTTTTGGACTAACAAATACTCATGTAATTTTCATGGACTTAATGAAGAGGGTGTTCATACATTATTTAGACTTATTCATCATTGTCTTTATTGATGATATCCTTGTTTATTCTCAAAATGATGAGGAGCATGCAAATCATCTAAGGGTCATTCTGCAGACTCTTAAAGACCACCAGTTATTTGCCAAGTTCAGCTGGTTCAAATCAGTTGCTTTTCTTGGTCATATGGTGTCTAGTGAAGGCATCTGAGTTGATTCTGAGAAAAGATTTAGGCAGTAAAGAACTGGCCTAGACCCACCTTTTTGACAGACATCAGGAGTTTCTTGGGTTTGGCTGGTTACTACAGGAGGTTTGTGAAAGGATTTTCATCCATAGCTGCCCTATTGACCAAGTTGACTCAGAAAAAGGTCAAGTTTCAGTGGTCAGATGAGTGTGAGAAAAGTTTCTTAGAACTGAAGACCAGGTTGACTACAGCTCCAGTTTTGACTCTACTAGAGGGTTCAAATGGTTATGTGGTTTAATGTGATGCATCCAGGGTCATCACGGGTTGTGTTTTGATACATCAGGGTAAGTGCATAGATTATGCTTCCAGACAACTTAAGATTCACGAGAAGACCTTCCTGACTCATGACCTTGAGCTTGCAGTTGTTGTGTTTATCGTAAATATCTGGAGACACTACTTGCATGGTGTTCATGTTGATGTGTTCATAAATCATAAGAGCCTCCAGTATGTGTTCACCCAGAAAGAGTTGAATCTTAATCAGAGAAGATGGCTTGAGTTCCTCAAAGACTTTGAGATACATATGCTCTACCATCCGGGTAAGCCCAATGTAGTGGATGATTCCCTAAGCAGACTATCCATGGGTAGTGTGTCCCAGCTTAAGGATGAGATGAAATAATTAGCCAGGGATGTTTATAGGCTTTATCACTTAGGATTTTGCCTCATGGACATGACATATGGTGGTGTGATAGTCCAAAATGGGTCTGAATCTTCGTTGGTAGCGGAGGTTAAAGAGAAATAGGACAGTGATGCCGTATTGCTGCAGTTGAAAACTGTAGTTCATAAGCAAAGAGTAGAGGTTTTCTCCCAATGAGAGATGGTGTACTTCGCTACCAGGGTCATTTATGTGTACCTAATGTAGGTGAGTTGAGGTAGAAAATCCTTATAGAAGCCCACAATTCCAGATATTCTATTCATCCCGGTGCCACTAAGATGTACCATGATCTACGAGAAGTCTATTGGTAGAACGACATAAAGAGGGACATTGCAGATTTTGTAGCTAAGTGTCCCAACTGTCAGCAAGTGAGGGTAGAACATCAAAAACTAGGAGGTGTGACTCATGACATTAGCATTCCTACTTAGAAGTGGGAAGTGATCAACAAGGACTTCATTACAGGTTTACCTCTTACTCGCAGGCAGTGCGACTCCATTTGGGTTATAGTGGAAAGAGTTACTAAGTTAGCTCACTTCTTGATTGTCAAGACTACGGATTCAGTAGAGGACTATGCCAAATCTACATCAGTGAGATAGTCAAGTTGCATGGGGTTCCCTTGTCTATCATCTTAGATAGGGGTCCTCAGTTTACATCTCATTTCTAGAGATCATATCAGAAAGGTCTTGGTACTCAGGTGAATCTCAGTACAACATTTCATCCCCAGATGGATAGTCAGGCTGAGCGTACCATCTAGACCTTACAGGACATGTTGAGAGCTGGCGTGATCGATTTCAAGGGTAGTTGGGATGATCACCTACCTCTGATAGAGTTTTTCTATAATAATAGTTTCCACTCTAGTATTCAGATGGCCCCATATGAGGCACTCTATGGGCATAGATGTAGGTCTCCGGTTGGTTGGTTCAAAGTAGGTGAAGCAGCCTTGGTCGGGCCGAATTTGGTTCATAAGGATATGGAGAAAGTTTAGCTCATCATAGAAAGATTACAGATGGTTTAGAGTCATCAGAAGTCCTATGTAGATGTGAGGAGAAGGGACTTAGAGTTTGAGATCGATGATTGGGTCTTCTTCAAAGTGTCACTCATGAAGGGGTGATAAGATTTGGTTAGAAAGGAAAGCTCAGTCCCAGGTATGTAGGTCCTTATAGAATTTTGAAAGGGATTGGTAAAGTGGCTTATGATTTAGAGTTTCCATCAGAGCTAGCAGTGGTTCATCCAGTCTTTCACATTTCCTTGTTAAAGAAGTGTGTGGGTGATCCGACATCGATAGTGCCTTTAGAGAGTGTGGCTGTGAAGGATAGCCTAACCTATGAGGAGGTCCCAATTGAGATTCTTGATTTTCAGGTTCATAGGTTGAGGAATAAGGAAGTTGCTTCAGTAAAGGTCTTGTGGAGGAATCAGTCCGTAGAGGGAGCTACTTGGGAAGCAGAAGCAGCCATGATGGCCAAGTACCGTCACCTCTTTCCCTCCGATTTGGTTTCAGCTTGAGGTAATAGTTCCTCTCGAATTTTTCAGTTTACTCTCATGTACTTTAGTCTCAGTATCATAGTCCCTCAGTTATTCTTTCATTTTAGCATATTTTCATACTCATGGGACTCAGTTCACTGAGATATCAGTTTCTAGTACTCGTTTGGTAGGGATTGCAGCTCTTTTCCTCCAAACTCAGCATGTTTAGTCTTCATTCGCGGATGAATGATCCCAAAGGGGAGATATTGTAACACCCCATAACTTTCAAGCATAGACTCAACCCAGAAAAACTAGAAGAAAAATAATTTTTCCAACTATCAGCCAAAATCACGAGTTGGATCCACAACTCATTGAAGTTTCCACGAGTCACGGACTGGACCCATGGAAGGTGATCTGAGACCTGGAGAATTCTATGAGAACAATGAGTAGGTTCTACGAATTGTAGAAGGATCCACGAGTTGTGAACCCAAGTCATGGAACCAGACCTGAGGCCATCCATTTCTCTGAGAATCACGATTGGGTTCTACTGAACATGAAAGTATCCACGAGTCTTGAACCAAAGTCGTGGCACCAACTCTAGTCGCTCAGACCAAGTGCCCAGGATCCACAAGTGGGATGCACGACCCGTGGAAGTTTCCATGATTCATGGAATACCCTCATGGAACCCCTTTTCAGTAGTCTCGATTTCCAGACCAAGGAACCACGATAGGGTTCCATGAGCCGTGGTAGTTTCCACGAGTCGTGGTTCCGATTTGTGGAACTTGAGTCACGAATTTCAACAGTTTTCTTTTAATTTTCCCAGGGGCTTTCCAGATATTTTCTACCTCTTTTAATGAAAAAGCTATGACGTTTTGGTGGTTCTAAGCCTAGTTTATTAGTCAAAAACTACCTAAATTGCCTATTCTCCTAAAATCATCAGACTTAGAAAGAAAAGAAGCAAAATAGGCGACAATTTTCTCTCAAGAACAAGCAGGATGTCTTCTTCAAGCTCACCCTAAGCCCAAGGTTTTCCTTCATAGTTTCTTCTCCACGTATGTGAGATTTCACTAGTGGGTTCCTTTCACCCATTAGGTCCCTAGAATTCAGTCAGTTCTTTAGTTCTCCATGAAATATTCAGACCTAGGGTTCCTAAATCTTAGGGATTCTTTTCAATTCAGAAGCTATTGTTTACATGATATTTATTTCATGTTTCTTGGAGAATTAGAATAGTCATATGTACAGGACTGAGTAACACTAGCTTGTCTTAAATTCAGTATTCATAATTTACACTTGCTAGGCAGATAAATTAGACAATCATGCTTCAGAACTAGAATGCCATCAGTTTCAGTATTTGTATAGTGCGATCTTGGATGATTATCAATATTTGAACTATCTAGCATTTTAGCTTGCATTATATTGCTTATGTATTCAGTTGGGAGTAGACTTATCACTGAGCGAACGAAGGGATGAAGGCTCACCCGCCAGTTTAGGCTGAGACCTTTATTAGCCGTCCCTAAGTCCCTGAACTACGGCGCCACCGTAGGTTCCAATGGGGTCACCCATCAGATTAGGCTTGACACCCTTGTCCCTTGTGTAAATAAGTTTAGTGGATCCACTTTAGCTTTGTTTGTACCCTTGGAAACGTATGAACACCCTTCCATCTAGGGTTACAAGTTTTCCACATAGTTAGCTCGCTTGGGGTATGTCGGTTAATAGTATCTCCCGCAGTCAAACTTATATTGCATTGACCATGTACTCAGTATCTATTTCAGTTATTCAGCTCAGCATATTATATGTTCATCTTAGTACTTGGTCATTTCATCCAGCTTACTATTCAGTTTATGCTTCAGTATGTATATTTCCTGTTCAGTTGTTATCTTGTCAAGTTTAGCACATATCCCGCATGCCCAATACATTCGAAGTACTGACACATACTTTTATGCTACATCTTTTGATGATGAAGGTTCAGGCGCTCACCATCCAGACCGCACCTTGATTGTCATGCCTCGATGCTATCCCCTAGACATAAATAGTGCTTAGAGTCACATGTGACCCCAAGCTAACCCATGGTCTGGCATATCTAAAAAATTTCATGTTAAAATCTTATACTATGCGAAACCTGAAAACAATTTAATAACTGAAATCGGGAAAAGCCCAAAAATATGTTTGAATATAAAATATATAAAGAGTATAGTAATAACTGAATAACAACACTATCAAGTCAAGCTGAATCTAATCTATGTCTGAAAGCCTCTAACCAATATGAGTTGCTGGGACATGCTCCCAGCTAACTTTTACAATCTAAAAACTGAAATAACAAAACCAAAAGGTAAAGCATATCTATCGTCCTTGAACTCAGAGGACTCACCACTGCAGCTGCTGAGTAGGACTAGAAATCGATCTAAGCGTCGTCTGGATGTTGAGCGCCTGAACCTACATCATGAAATTATGTAGCACAAAAGTATGCGTCAGTACTTTGAATGTACTGAGCATGCGAGATATGGGCTAAGCTGAACAATATAGGAAACTGAACATAATATATATATATATATATATATACACGCAAAAATGAAAGCTAGCGTGATACAATGACCAAGTACTAACATGAATATAATATGACAGGCCAATGCAACATGAATATGACTGTGGGAGACACTATTAACCAACATACCCCAAGCTGAGCTAATTATGGGGCCAACCTGTAACCCTGGATAGAAGGGTGTTTGTACCTTGCCAAGGGTACAAACAAGTCTAACGTGGATCCACTAACGTGATATCCATAAGGGACAAGGGTGTCAAGCCTTATCAGATGAGTGACCCCTTTAGAACCAACGGTGGCGCCGTAGTTCTGGGACTCAGGGATTGCTGCTAAACGTCTCAGCCTAGACTGGCGTGTGAGCCTTTATCCCTTTGTCTGCTTGGTGCTAAGTCTACTCCCAACTGAATATAAAGCTAAGAATGCAACTGGAGATACTGGATAGCTTAAAATATGATAATTATCTGAGAATGCAACATACATATATACTGAAACATAATAGCATTCTATTCTGAAGCATGACTATCTGAATTAACTGCCTAGCAAGCATAAATCATGAATACTGAATTTAATACAAGCTAGGGTTACTGAGTTCCGTACATGGAACTATACTAATTCCCTAACAAATATGTATTTGATAACATAACAACTATAACATTTGAACTACAATGAATCCCTAAGGTTTAGGAACACTAAGTCTGAATATTTCATGAAGAACTAAAGAGCTTGACTGACTTCTAGGGACCTAATGGGTGTAAGGAACCCACTAGTGAAATCCAACATACCTGGAGGAAAATTCTATGGTTGAGCCTTTGGATTTGGGAGTTGAACTTGGAGGAAACCTTTTGGCTTGTTCTTAAGAGAGAACGCTTCTGTTCTTGTCTGATATTGCTAACTGTGGAATTAGTTTAGGAGTAATGGGGGAAATAGAGTAAAAACTCTTTAATTACTCCTAAAATGACTTAGGATCGAAGTTAAAAAAATTAGGAAAAGACCAGAATAACCCCACTTAAAATCAAAAAGTTGCAAAAAATCCCTCGCTGAATGGGCTACCCGACTGGCATTGGACCTAAGAAGGCCCGTCGGCCATGGCGTCAGAATAGGGTAGGCTGGCCTAGCCTCCTAGAACATACCCATGGGTAGACCCATGGCTCGTCGCATCCATGACACCCATGGCGATCTGTCCATTGGGGCAAGGGAGGCTGGGATTGGGGTGCTGGCGCCTTCTCACGATCTGCCCGATGGCCCGTCGGACCTTTGGTGCTCGTCGGGTCCCCCATTTGGCTGGAGCCTGAGTGACAGGTCTCCCTGGCCTCTTCCCACAGGGACCACAATGGGTTGTCGTAGCCATGATGCCTGTGGGTCAACCCATGGGGCTTGACTGGAGATGAATTTTTTTTGAGTTCTTCTGAGTTCAGGGCTTTAAATGCTGTTATGAATTATGGGGTCTTACAATATCTCCCCCTTAGGATAATTCATCCTCGAATGAAAATTAACTAAGTTGATCATGGAGGGAAAGAGCTGCAATCCATGCCAATTTAATACTAGAAGCTGATACCTGACTGAGTTTAGCTCTAAGTATATGAAAGCATGCTGAAAATACTAGAATGGCTGGGAGAACATGATACCGAGACTGATATGCATATGAGTAAACTGAGGGACTGGAGAGGAACTATTACCTCAAACTGAAACTGGGTCAGAAGGAAAGAGGTGAGGATATTTGGCCATCATGGCTGCTTCTGCTTCCAAAGTAGCTCCCTCAACTGACTGATTCCTCCACAAAACCTTCACCAAAGTGACTTCCTTATTCCTCAACCTAAAAACTTGATGGTCAAGAATTTCAACTGGAATCTCCTCATAGGTGAGGCTATCCTTCACAACCACACTTTCTAAAGGCACAATCGAAGCCGGATCTCCCACACACTTCTTCAACAAGGAAATGCGAAAGACGGGATGAACCGCTGCTAGTTCTGTTGGGAACTCTAACTCATAAGCCATACTACAAACCTTTTTCAGGATCCTGTAAAGACCTACATATCTGGGACTGAGCTTCCCTTTGTTTCCAAACATCATCAGCCCCTTCATGGGTGACACCTTTAGAAAGACCCAATCATCGATTTCGAACTCTAAGTCCCTTCTCCTCACGTCTGCATAGGACTTCTGATGACTCCGAGCTGTCTTTAGTCTATCTATGATGAGCTGAACTTTCTCCATATCCTCATGAACCGAATTTGGACCAATTAAGGTTGCTTAACCTACTTGAACCAACCAACTGGTGACCTGCATCTACGCCCATAAAGTGCTTCATATGGGGTTATTTAAATACTGGAATGGAAGTTGTTATTATAGGCAAACTCTATGAGAGGTAGGTGATCATACCAACTACCCTTGAAATCAATCACACAAGCTCTCAACATGTCCTCTAAGGTCTGAATGGTATGCTCTGCCTGACCATCTATTTGCTAATGAAATGTTGTACTGAGATTCACCTGAGTACCAAGATCTTTCTGAAATGATCTCCAGAAATGAGAGGTAGGTTGAGGACCTCTATCTGAGATGATAGACAAGGGGACCCTATGTAACCTGACTATCTTTCTGATGTAGAGTCTGGACAAGAAGTGAGCTGACTTAGTGACTCTGTCCACTATCACCCAAATGGAGTCATGCTGTCTGCGAGTACGAGGTAAACCCGTAATGAAATCCATGTTGACCACTTCCCACATCCAAGTAGGAATGCAAATTTCTTGAGTCACACCTCCTGGTTTCTGATGTTCTACTTTAACATGCTGACAGTTAGGACACTTAGCCACAAAATCCACGATGTCCCTCTTCATGCCGTTCCACCAGTAGACTTCCCGTAGATCATGGTACATATTAGTGGCACCCGGATGAATAGAATATCTGGAATTATGGGCTTCTGTAAGGATTTGCTGCCTCAACTCACCCACATTAGGAACATATAAATGGCCGTAGTAGTGTAGCATGCCATCTCCCCCTTGGGAGAAAACCTCTACTCTCTGCTGATGAATTGCACCTTTCAACTGAAGTAATATGGGATCACTGTCTTGTTTGTCTTTAACCTCCACTACCAATGAAGATTCTGACCCATTCTGGACTATCACACTACCATCTATCATGTCCATGAGGCAAACTCCTAAGCGAGCAAGCCTATGAATATCCCTGGCTAATTCTTTCCTCTCTTCCTCAACATGTGACACGCTACCCATGGACAGTCTACTGTGGGCATCAGCCACTACATTGGCCTTACCCGGATGGTAGAGCACGTTCATATCATAATCTTTTAGGAACTCAAGCCATCTCCTCTGATGAAGATTCAACTCTTTTTGGGTGAACAAATACTGGAGGATTTTATGATCTGTGAACACATCAACATGAACACCATACAAGTAGTGTCTCCAAATCTTTAGAGCAAACACAACAGTTGAAAGTTTGAGGTCATGAGTTGGGTAGTTCTTCTCATGAACCTTAAGTTGTCTGGAAGCATAAGCTATGAACTTACCCTACTACATCAAAACATAACCCAGGATGACCCTAAATGCATCACAATAAACCACATAGCCATTTGAACCCTCTAGTAAAGTCAAAACAGGAGTTGTAGTCAATCTGGTCTTCAGTTCTAAGAAGTTTTTCTCACACTCGTCTGACCACTGGAACTTGACCTTTTTCTGAGTCAACTTGGTCAATGGGGCAACTATGGATGAAAATCCTTCAAAAACCTCCTATTGTAACCAGCTAAACCCAAGAAACTTCTGATATTAATCGGAGAGGTGGGTCTAGGCCAGTGCTTTACTGCCTTAATTTTCTAAGAATTAACTCGGATCCCTTCGCTGGATACCACATGACCAAGGATAGTGACAAACTGTAAACCAGAATTCACATTTGCTGAACTTAGCGAATAACTCGCGATCCTTGAGAGTTTGCAGAACAACCCTTAGATGAGTCTTATGTTCCTCCTCATTCTGAGAATAAACAAGAATATCATTAATAAAGACGATGATAAACAAGTCAAAATACTATTTGAACACCCTATTCATTAAGTCCATAAAAGCTGCAGGAGCATTGGTTAGTCCAAAAGACATAACTACAAATTCATAGTGACCATACAGAGTCTTGAAGGATGTCTTCGGGATGTCACTATCTCTGACTCTGAGCTGATGATAGACAGATTTGAGGTCTATCTTAGAAAAGCAACTAGCACCCTGAAGCGGGTTAAACAAGTCATCAATCCCGGGGATGAGATATTTATTTCTTGATTGTGACTTTGTTCAACTGGCAGTAGTCTATGCACATCCTGAGAGGACCATCTTTCTTATGCACAAAGAGCACTGGAGCACCCTATGGAGAGATCTTGGGTCTGATGAAGCCCTTATATAGAAGGTCTTTCAACTGTTCTTTCAATTCCTTAAGCTCATCTAGAGCCATTCTGTAAGGAGGAATCGAAATAGGCTGGGTATCTGGAAGGAGATCTATTTCAAAGTCGGTTTTCCATTTGGGAAGAACTCTGGGAAGATCTTCTGGAAACACTTCTGGGAATTCATTCACCACTGGAACTGACTCAAGGGTTGGGGTTTTGGAGTTTGAATCCTTAACCCAAATAAGATGATAGATATACCCTATGGAAATCATTTTTCTGGCCTTAAGGTAGGAGATGAATTGACCTATAGGCACTGAGTTACTACCCTTCCATTCTACTACTAGCTCATTTGGAAACTGAAACTGAATGATCCTAGTTCTACAATCGATAGAGGCATAACAGGAATGTAACCAATCCATGCCTAGAATGATATCAAAATCAATCATTTCTAACTCTATAAGATTTGCTGAGGTGACTTTCTGGGAAACTGTGACAGGGAAACTTTTGTATACCCGTCTAGCTATAACTGGGTCACCAACTAGAGTAGAGACTGAGAAGGGTTCTGGGAGAGTTTTTGGACTGACACCAAATTTTAGTGCTATATAAGGAGTTACAAAGGAAAGCATAGCTCCTTGATCTAATAATGCATAAACATCTAAATGTAAGACTTGTAACGTACCCGTGACCACATCTGGAGAATCCTCCTGGTTCTGTTGAGCCTGAAGAGCATACAACCTATTTTGGCGCTGACAACCACCTGTATTAGAAGAGGCACCTTGTTGAGTAGGGCGACTTGCTGGAGCTGCTGTCGAGCTAGCCTGATTCTGAGTGCGGGCATCCCAGCCCTTCTGACAATATTTGGGGCACTCTTTCATCCTGTGTCCTGGCTTACCACACCCAAAGCAATTCTCACTACCTACCATGCACTCACCCTGATGGTTCTTATCACACTTCTTACATACTGTATGAGTGCGCCCACTAGTAACTGTACCTTGGGACTTAGAGCCTAGCGCTCTATCCCGTCGGTCCTTCTTGAACTTAGGCACTGGGGAACTAGCATAAGATGGAGCTGGAGAAGAAGACTTCTGACAGAACTTAGAGCGGTTACCACCCTCTAACCTCTGTTGAGAGTAGCTAAAGTCGCCTGTCCTATCCCTCTTACTATCTCCTCCCCTCCTTTTGATTTTCTCCTCCTCAATCTGTTGAGCATAAGTAACCAACCCGGAGATGTCCATTTCCTTATTAAGAATGGCCGTCTTGCACTCCTTGACCACATCATCGGACATACCAAACACAAACTTGCTCATACGAGTTCTGGAGTCAGATGCTATTGCTGGGCATACTTAGACAGTTGTGTGAACTTGAGTGCATACTCCTTCACGCTGATATCATTCTGTTTCAAGTTGATAAATTCCTGGACCTTGGCTTCCCTGAGCTCAAGTGGGAAGAACCGGTCCATAAAGGCAGTCTTGAATTGGTTCCAATCCACTGGTCCCGCATTTGCACAATAAGACTCCTTCCACTACTGATACCACGTGTAAGCCACTCCCTTCAGTTGATAGGAAGCTAGATCTGCACTCTCGATCTGAGTGACACCCATGACATCCTTTACCTTATGGATGTCATCGAGAAACTTTTGTGGATCCTCTTTTGAGTTAGACCCAAGAAATTCCATAGGGTTCATCCTAGTGAACTTCCAGATTCTTGCTGCAGCAGTGTTAGTCTGAGGTGGAGCTGGTGTCATAGCCTGCTGATTGACCTGGGTGGTCATGTCCTGAGCAAGCACTTGGAAAGTAGTCCTGACTTCGGCATGCATGACTTGTTCGTTCAATGGGTCTTCTGGAGCTGTTGGTGCTGGCTGATTCTTGGCGTTAGCTCTTCTGGGAGGCATTTCTCTGAAATGCGAAGAGCAGGAGTTAGAAGGAGGTTAAATAGAGTTCATACTCCATAGAACGAGCTAGAAAAGAAGAAGGGAAGTTCTTCCTAATGACATCTCATAGCTCCTCCCCTATAAGTGTGGCGCGCTTCACACCCATGAAGAAGGCTCTACTTGACGCAACTTTTAGACACCCTAGGACACTTAAACATGACGCTCTGATACCAAGTTTGTCATGCCCCGAGGCTACGCCCTAGACGTAACACAATTCTTAGAGTCATAAGTGACCCAAGATAACCCATGGTCTGGCATATCTAAACAATTTCAAGTTAAAAGCTTATATTATGCGGAAGCTAAAAACAGTTTAATAACTGAAATGGGGAAAAGCCCAAAACATGTTTGAATATAAAATATATAAAGAGTATACAAATAACTGAAGAATAACACTATCAACTCAAGCTGAATCTAATCTATGTCTGAAAGCCTCTAACCAATATGAGTTGTTGGGACATGCCCCCAGCTAACTCTAACAATCTGAAAACTGAAATAACTAGACCAAAAGGTAAAGCATGTCTGTCGCCATCGAACTAAGAGGACTCACCACTGCAGCTACTGAGTAGGACTGGAAATCGATCTAAGTGCAGTATGGATGTTGAGCGCCTGAACCTACATCATGAAACAATGTAGCACAAAAGTATGTGTCGGTACTTTGAATGTACTGAGCATGCGATAGGTGGGCTAAGCTGAATAATATAGGAAACTGAACATGGTAATATATATATACACACAAAAATGAAAGATAGCTGGATACAATGACCAAGTACTAACATCAATATAATATGCCAAATTATATACTGAAATAGATACTGAGTACATGGCTAATGCAACATGAATATGATTGTAGGAGACACCATTAACCGACATACCCCAAGCTGAGCTAACTGTGGGGCCAAACTATAACCCTGGATTGAAGGGTGTTTGTACCTTGCCAAGGGTACAAACAAGTCTGATGTAGATCCACGAAACTGATGTCCATAAGGGACAAGGGTGTCAAGCCTAATCTGATGGGTGACCCCTTTAGAAGCTACGGTGGCGCCGTAGTTCTGGGACTCAGGGATTGCTACTAAAGGTCACAGCCTAGACTGGCAGGTGAGCCTTCATCTCTTTGTCCGCTGGGTGCTAAGTCTACTCCCAACTGAATATAAAGCTAAGACTGCACATGGAGATACTGGATAGCTCAAAATATGATAATTATCTGAAAATGCAACATACATATATACTGAAACATGATAGCATTCTATTCTGAAGCATGATTGTCTGAATTAACTGCCTAGCAAGCATAAATCATGAATACTGAATTTAAGACAAGCTAGGGTTACTGAGTTCTATACTAATTCCCCAACAAACATGTATTTGATATCATAATAACTATAGCATCGGAACTATAATGAATCCCTAAGGTTTAGGAACCCTATGTCTGAATATTTCATGAAGAACTTAAGAGATTGAATGACTAATAGGGACCTAATGGGTGAAAGGAACCCACTAGTGAAATCCCACATACCTGGAGGAAAATTCTATGGTTGAGCCTTTGGATTTGGGGGTTGAACTTGGAGGAAACCCTCTTGCTTGTTCTTGAGAGAGAACGCTTTTATTCTTGTCTGATGTTGCTAAGTGTCAAATTAGTTTAGGAGTAATGGGGAAAATAGAGTAAAAAACCTTTAATTACTCCCAAACTGACTTAGGATCGGAGTTAAAAGAATTGGGAAAAGACCAGAATGCCCCAACTTGAAATCAAAAAGTTGCAGAAAATCCCTCGCTGAACGGGCCACCTGACGGGCGTTGGACCTAAGATGGCCTGTCGGCCAGGACATCAGAATAGGGCAGGCTGGGCTGGCTCCTTGGACCATCCCCACAGGCAAACCCATGACACATCACATCCATGATGCTCATGGAGATCTGTCCATCGGGGCAAGAGAGGCTGGGACTGGGGTGGTGGCGTCTTCTCACGGGCTGCCCGACAGCCCGTCGGACCTCTGACGCCCATCGGGCCCCCCTTTTTGCTAGAGCCTGAGTGATAGGTTCTCCTAGGCTCTTCCCACGGGGACCACGATGGGCCGTCGTGTCCACGACGCCTGTTGGTCAGCCCGTGGGGCTTGACTAGAGATGAAATTTTTCTACGTTCTTCTGAGTTCAGGGCTTTAAATGTTGTTCTGAATTCTGGGGTGCTACATAGATTGACTTCCAGTCCTTACGCAACAAATTCAGAGGTTAGTTCGAGGATGATAGGCATGCTTTGTTTTTCAGTCTTTATTTTTCAGTTTCAGATTATTAGAGTTAGCTGTGGGTATGTCTCAGTAACTCACACCAGTTAGAGGCTTTCAAACATAGACTAGATTCATCTATTGAGTTGTTAGTGTGGTTTTTAGTCATCACTATGCTCTATATATATTTTTATATTCAGACATGTTTTGGACTCTTTCCCACTTCAGATATTAAACTGTTTCCAGCTTCCACACAATATATGTTTTTAACTAACATTTTCTAGATATACTAGATGATGGGTTAGCTTGGGGTCACTTATCACACTAAGCACCGTGTTACGCCTAGGGGGTAGCCTCGGGGCATGACATCACCCTATGTCTCGAATGTCCAAAATGTTGCACGAGTCTCCACATCAATGGTGAAGGCCCACACTAAGATCTGCACCAGGAAAATGCAAAAGTGTAGTATGAGCACCAATTGCATAAGCAACAGGTACCCAGTAGATATCATAGGCATACTGCACATATATTAAATGTAAAAGCAGTAGATAGCAGATAAGGAAAGAAAAGGGTCATAGAAGCAAATAGAGTGAAGTACAAGAAGCTAGCAACAGATAGAAGGCACAAAAGAATGCAAATGTAAGAGTAGAGAATGCACCTGGGTCCTTTAAATAATAGTAAATAAGGAAAACTTAATGATAGGGCAATGTATTGATAACCTCAAATAAAGGGAGAGAAAGGAAAAGCAACTAAACATAAATGTGCTAACAATACAACTCACAAGGTAGGGATGATCAAAAAGTAAAATAACAAGTAACTACAATAGGAGTAAGTAAGATAATCTACCTACAATCCCAATGAGTGCCCATACACTCGAGGAATACATACAACTGAAAACAAACCCTCCGGCATCCCATACTACTGGAGTATACACTCAGCAAATAGCAAACAAAGGGTGGAAATGTGCAGAAATGAATGAATGATATGGCATGCTAGTGGTACCATATGCACCTCCTTCAGTGCCCATAGGACCAACAGGTAGGACCCATGGAAGGGCTTCCTCTATATACCTACACTCCTCTGTATACCCCTCCTCCAGCACTCTCAGCCCATAGCCCCTAGTTTTGAATGGTAATGTCCATGGAGGTCTCTACGACAACATACTAACTCTCAAGATCTCATCATATGTGCCCAGAGTCTATCCGGGTCTAAAATAAGTAAAATCAGCTCGGCCCGGCCGAGTCTAGTGTTATCTCAAATATTAGTGTAAAAACTAACATTTACTCTCTTTTACTTCAGGTAGATCCACAAAACTAATTGAAGTCCATTTATAGCCATTAATAACTGAAATGGGCCCTCAGGGCCATGCAAGGTTAGAAAACCAGTGATAGTCAGGCCTGCACCCTATAGTAGTAGTAGTAAACTAATGCAGGAAAATATGTTTTCATGATGACGATATGCTCAGATACAACCAACAACTCAATATCAACCTACTGTCCTTGCACAAGCTTAATCTTCTCTACAACACAGATAACCAGCTAGCAATTTTGAATCAATATCTGGGACTCACAGACACATCCCAAATATCCCACTAAGTATGGTCCAGCGGCATATGCAAAGTCCACTCAAGGCTGCAAGGGAAATACTACCATACTAGCTCAAATACTGAAGCAGAAGAAATAAGAACAAACAAGAAGGAAGCGGACTTGGTCTGGGATTCCAACCTAGTAATCCCAACCCAAGGAGGAACTAAATAGTACAATTACATTCTATATAGGCGAAGTCTAAGATTGGTAAGCCATAGCCTATGAGGCGTCCAATGAAAAGTTGGTGGAAAGACGTCGTTCGAGCCTAAACTGCTCTGAGAAGACCCAAACAATAATCAAACTATCAAAAATATAATCTACTCCTCAAAATAAAGCCAACGATACCCTATGCTAATACTTTAGCTGGGTCAAAATCCAGGTCAAAAGTTGATCGATGTGCCCCGTAACCCAAAATTGAAAATAGAAATTACCACGATGTTCCCAATGCTGCAAGGAACACATGATCCAAAATTGAGCATAATTCGGGTATGGAAAGGGCCTAGAACGACCCCTAAATCCCAAGAACAAACTAAGAATCAAATAAAGAAATTAACAAAATTAAAGGTTAGAAACATACAATAGAAGGCGGGTAATCGATACCGGACAAGGAAACTCTCACCCCAATGCTTTATGATAGACCTACAGTGAAAATTGAGCTTAGAGCTCTACTACCATGGAGGAATTCGGTTTAGAAGGCTTGAAAATGAAGGAAAAAGATATAAATACTGCACAGGGTTGTTCATCGCGATCATAAAGGACCCTACGCGGTCGCGATGACCATGATGGCTAGACCATCATGATTGTGAAGGCCAGCCACGTGGTCGCGAAGAAAAAAAGGGCAGGTCCTTTATCACTATCGTGAGAAAGAACCTTACGATTGTGAAGAACAAAGGGTGTCAGGTCCACAGGCCCTTCATCGCGATCGCATGAAGGGGATATCGCGGTCGTGATGCCCAAAGAGGCAAACCATCATGATTGTGTGGCCTCCCTTGTAGTCCCAATTAAGTCTAGAGGCCTGCACCTGCAATAGCAACAACAACTTTCTAAGGCTAAAAAGTCACCGTATGGGCCCACATGGTTCATTCGGGCCCCTACTCGCACAAATACACTATGCTACCCTCTTAGAAACGATATTCTACACTCAACAGAATTGACAAAACTTCAATATGAGGTTGTTTCGATAAAATGTTGACCCAAGTCAACACTTATGAATTTCAAATGAACACCCAAAATGAGTTTGACTTACATGGGACCCAAACCAACCACCTACCTAATCCAAACATGATATTTTGAAGCAGATGAAATTGTCAAATGTTAAATCTGATGCTTCGATCATTGAAAGTTGACCAAATTCAAACTTCCAACTCTAACAGGATTAAAATCTCAGAAAGTGAGATAAAACCATTCTGAAAGCTCCGAGGCCTCGACCAAGGGCCCAACTAGACCAAAACTCATGCTATGAAGTTTATAGGACTGTCAGAATTTGATTCGGAGTATGTTTGCTAAGAATGTTGACTAAAGTCAATGATTTCCAAAGTTAAAGCTCTAGAATAGGAAAAGGGTCATAAAAACCAAATGAATGGCCTGGACACTGAATTATTTATCCCAGCAAGTCATAAATGACTTGGGGTCACTAAAGATAAGCTCTAACAATACAAAAAAATTTAAAATGCAAAAATAACTGGAAGGGTCATTACAGTCAAAATTGCTATTTTTTTATTAGTAGAAGCTTGATATGTAGTTCACCTTCTATTAAACATTGAATAGGAAATTAATGATATATATATATATATATTAAGGAGGAACATGTTAAAAAATTGTATATATAAGACATTGCACTTATTGGTAATAGAGGATATTGTGAAAAGTAAATAGTAGAGAAAAAGGAACAGCTTGGGAGAAAGAGTAATATTCGAGAAAATGCAGCTAGGTTAAATAAATTAGCTAATCCCAAAAAAATTAAAGTAACTGCTTATATGCATATCACAAATGATTAAAAAAGAAATATTCAATTAACAGTAACTACAAGGAGTTTGATTTACTCATAAGTTTAGGAATAGAGACACATAAAAAATCAATGAAGAAAGCAGTTGCACCAGCATGGTAGTTTGAAAATATAATTAAATAAATAAAGTATTTATTTTAATAGCTTAAGCTTATAAATAAAATAAATGGTGAATTGGATAACCCACCCATCATGTACTTATTTCCCCAATTACGTTAGTTGATGAATGCGTTCTATTTTGTAAAACAAGTGAAGGTGGTGGTACGCAAACACCAAGTGGGGCTAGGAGCTTTTCTGCTAGAAGATGAATTTGTGAGTTTTTCAGATTGTGGTAGCTCAACTCTTGGTACAGGAAGGATCACACGTGAATCAGAAAGAGTAATTTTTCTTGTAGGAAAAAGGGTGCATATTAAATTATAGATAATCTATTTTTTTGTGGTACCCAATTTAACAGTATTGTGATACCATTACCAAATATCTAGGACAAATCATGCCTAATTGTTTTTGTTGTTATTATTATTATCCATTAGTAAGTTATAAGTAATGATTCAGTCCCTAGCTAAATCAAAACTTTTTAATTAAATACTAAATCAATGTCAAATTAGCATTCCCGCTAAATGATTAGGCCAGAGAGAGATATTGGTCATTTGGCAATTAACTATATTTGAGCTACAGACAATTCCTCCCAATGCTAATATTTAATAATTTTTTTGCATTACAGCATTGACTTGAAAATAGGAACTTTGTATATAAGCTTATATTGCACATTAGCCAAATATTTAATGGTCCTAGAAAAAAGGTAAGGGATACAAAATAAGAGTCTTTACTTTAAAAAAAAATAAAAAAATTACACTCTATGTATATAGGGAGAAAATAGTTTTTCCACAATTCTAACTTGTTTCTTTTAACAAAAATCATAATCTCATTTCTACAAACGAAGAGCACAATCTTCCTCTCTGAAATATTTTGTTATACATAACAACATGCACATATGGAGAATTTGACTCAAAGTTTTATGTTTGCATTTGAATATTTTTACTTTCAGTATGATACTCATACATCAATTGGAGTGTTCATGTGAAAATGGAGAAAGTGTAATGATATTGTAATACCAGTGCAACAAATATGATAAAAAGTGAGACTCCTCAATATGGACCTTGAACCACTACAACAAAACAATACCAATCTGCTAACCCATAAAAAAGTGAAATTCAGCTACCATGGTAGGAAGCCATGGATTCAAGGTTGAAGCAAGAATGATTCAGTGAAGAAGAAGATATCTTGAGAAAAAATTCTGAAAATATCTATATTTTCATTTGCTCAACTAACTACAATCAATACATGTGTGTTGTATATATCCATTATATCTTCTAACTACTATCTAAGCTAGTTGCACAACCTCACTATTTCTTAGATAAATAATATTAATTAATTCTCTCACTAATTATGCTTAAGTTAGTTACAACTAACTAACTGACTGACATGCCATTAGTGTTAATACTCCCCCCAAGATTGAGAATAAGAAAATATTTTTTCTCTAAGCTTGGTGATCAAATGATATGATTTGATTTTTCTAAGCCTTTAGAAAATAAATCAGTAAATCAATCCCTTGTACCTATATTATGAGTTTTGATCAATACTTGTTGCAATTTTTTCCTCACAAATGACAATCAATGTCAAAATATTTGGTGCGCTCATGGAATATTGAATTTGTTGCAATCTGTATAGTAGCCTTGCTATCACATAATAAGTATATAGGGCGGCGCAGCAGTTCTTCCATACCAACTTAGCTGCTCGGCTCTGCTATTGGCATAACAACCGGTACACTAAAGGTTAGCCCAACCCAGTACTCTCGTACTAGGGTTTGCTCCTCCGGCCTATCACGCTCGATCTCACTGGCATCAGAAGATTCATTCGAGATGCAGGTCCTGTCGGAGCCTTGGCCGGTGCCGATCGCGCCTCTTGTCTAAGAAAAGAAGTCCATAAAGGCTTCTTTAGGATTGTAGGGGGCCTGTTCGGCCTTGGATGGCTGAAATTCCCAACTCCTTGAATAACTTTTTAAACTTAGATAGTTCAGCAACACTGAATGTCATACACCTGAATTATGCCTCTATTGAGCTCCTTGAAATGGTCCATTATTTCTTAGAATTTCATGATATCAAAGAATCACCATACTTCACAATATATCATGTCACTAATTTCCTGGTCTGTGGACAAGCAGCCCAATCTGAATCACAATAGGCAACTAGGTGTCATCTTGTTAGAAGACATGAGCATACCTAGTCATAGTACATTTTTTATATATTCAATCACCTTAAGATCAACATTCATGTGAGACACCTTGGGCTTGAACATGAATTGACTTATGACCTAAACAAAAAAAGAAATATTAAGCCTAGTCATGGTGAAATATACATTCTCCTCACCAGTCTCTAGTAACTCTTTGTATCATCTAAAAGCTTATCATCTGAGTTGGAATTGCTCGTGGCCTCATCAAGATAATAGAAGGTAAATTTGTGATCGAAATCCATTGGAGTTGACACTGGCTTCAATCCCCTTGCCCTAAATATGCAATTAGTTCAAGGGTATATTTTCTTTGATTTATCATAATTCTACTATTGTTCCTAGCAAATTCAATTCCCAAAGAGAACTTCAAATTACCTAAGTCTTTCATATTGAACCTCTGATGAAGTCTGGTCCTATTGGCCTGGAGTAGAGAAAAAATGGAACCTATGATCAAAAGGTCATCCACATAGACAAGGATGACAACCAAATTAGAAACCTATTGTTTGAGTGAAGAAGGAATAGTCAAAATGGCTTTGATTGAACCACAAACTTAGCCATGATGTTGTAAGCTTTAAGTTTCACTATCTAGGTGTTTATTTTAAATCATAAAGAGACTTCTTTAGCATGCAAACTTTGTGTCCAAACTCCCCTTGAGACCCAAAACCTGGAGGAATGTACATAAATACCTCTTCAAAGAGGTCTCCTTGCAAAAATGTATTATAAATATCTATTTTGTATATGTGTCAATTATCAGAAGTTGTTACAACAAGGATAGACATAATTGTCACTATCTTATCATTGCTACAAGTGAAAAGGTCTTCTTCTAATCAAGGTCTTCCTTCTAACTAAAGCCCTAGTCTACTAGCCTTGCCTTGAATCTCTTATATGGGGATATCATACACACCTTTTTAATGCTTTTTTCCTATATATGTGCCTTATTTTAAGGCTAAATTAGCTTAATACTTATAGTTTATACTTGATTTTAAGATTTATCACTTATACAAGCTGTTTTGTGCAATTTAGGTGAAAGGAGATGAAATAGGACTAAAAATGAGCATAAATGCTAAATTTAGCAAAGAAAAGTCTAAGGGAGAACAGAGGATCATGGAGCGAGTTCCAGAGTGAATAGGGTCAAAAATAGACCCCCTCGAAAGTTTACACCCTACAAAGAGGACTCTTAGAGCGAGCAAATGGAGCTCGTGCCACGAGCTTTAGGGCAAGTGAAGGAAGCTCACGATGGGAGCCAGGCACAGTGGGGGCAAATTTTGCCCCTTTTCCTAGTCCAACTTGGAGGGGCCTCTTAGGTATTTTAAAATACTATAAATACCCCCTTATGTCATTTTTAGCTCAAATTTTGGCAAAGAAAGAATAGACGACCACCAAGCTTGATCCCAACTCACTTAGGATTATCTTTTACACTTTTTACTTAGCATAATTTATTGTTTATATATTAACTATTGCTTTGTAATTAATTATGAGTGGTTAAAATACCTCCATGTAGGATTGTGGCAATATTATGAACATTATAGTTTATATATAGTTTGCTTTTGCAGAATCTACCATTATATTTTATTCTTTTAACCTTGTGATTACTATTCTATTGCTTTGTGACCAATTGGATAAATAAATAATTTTTAGAAGAACTCGAGAGATGAAGACAAAATATAGAATATGGGTTGAGCGGAGTGGGATGTGTCTATAGACAAATTTGTAACTAGGACGGAGATGTACCTAGATCTCCCTACTTGGGTCAAATGCAGGATGACAACTTATTTTATTTGGATTAGTTCCACTATCCTCGCTCAATGATGCAGTTAGAAGGCTAATTGGGGTAAACGGTTATATGAGCGAGTTCCCATGACCATACTATTAACCTTGAAATTCAAAAATTCAGTAGATGTCTTAATCATACTTAACAAATATATATATATACATATATAATATGACGGCATTATGCAAGATCCATAACCCTATGTATTCTAGCTCCTTGAACAACTTCTAAATCTTACTTGTATTTACTTTAACTTGTAAAATTAGTAGCAGAATAAACACTCAATTCTTGAATTGGATAGAACTTATTATCACAACCATAATAGCATAGTACCATTGTCAGCAAATAAGTACCTATAGGACTGATAAACCCGATTGTTTCACAATCATTATATTACTTGCGACCACATACGCTCTTGTGAGTGGAGTGGTTGATACCCCAACAACATCTTTACCTGTCGAGTAGCTTTATATTTGATCTTGCCAACTAATTTTTAACCTATCACAGTCTTCCCTTTAAGCAAATCAACAATCTCCCTGGTTTCATTATCTTTCAAAGCCTAAATCTCCATTCGCATTGCAAGTATCCATCTGAAATCCCTTACAACTTCATGGTAGTGTTGTATCTCTAATTCAAAAGTTTGTGTTGCTAGAAACTAAGCATAAGTGAATTTTATTTTGCATATGACATTCTTACATCACAAGGCAAGAATCATTATAAGGAAAGGGCTAGGGGCTTTTATGAGATTGATCCCGCTCTATCCGACATATCATAAGAAGAGGTTCTACTTAGAATGGATCTATTCTATCATATTATCAAGATCCATAAGAATGACTGGGTGGTCAAAATACTAATAAGCTAGGATCTAAAGAGTCGTATCTAAAGTAGTGACTCATAGGATAAGTGTAATACCTCTAATTTTTAGCCTAAGATTTGTACCATTCTACGAATGTAAATAGGCCTGAACTCAATGAATTTGATAGTACCTAGGTGTAAATATCAAGTCTTATATGTGAGAAGTGTATCGGATGTGAATTAAGTCATGGGGAACTCTAGTACAAAGTTGAGTTAAAAGTCTCTCTACTGATTAAATTTTTGAATAAGTTTTTACTAGGGTCAACTTCAAACAAGCATTCCTTCTAAAATATGAATAGTTACGTGGCCCATAAATATCAAACTAAAGGTCTAAAAATCGAGTTCCCAATGCACCAAATCGTTAGTCATTTGGACCTTCTCACAAAAAGATATAATTGTTTTACTAAAAAGACGCGCAGTATAGTGAATGGTAGTAATAAGCACTAGCAGATTGCAATATACTAGCCATATTTTGACCGAATTTCAGGCCATAACTTCTAGGCATTCTATCTTGGATTTGTGTTGGATATGCTACAACATATCATGATATGCCCCAGCATATCCCAATGCAGATGGCCCGACGGGATTCATTAAAAGGGCCATTTTCTGTAAATATTTTCATTCTTCTCCCATTCCTTCAAGCCCTAAGTTGGTGTTCTCTTTTCTCCTCAACCTCTCTTATCAAGGTAAGTCCTTCCCATATATTTCTAAGTATTTTTAATCAATTCTAATCATTATTTATGAATTAATAACAATATTCTACAGTACATTCTTAGGGTTTTCAAGAAAACCCATCTCAAGGTTCAAGAATAAATTTCTTGGAGTTCTTCTCCAAAATTAGAATTCTTCTTCAATTTTTTTTGGATGATTAATCTATGTAAGGCTATCCTTTATATTCGAGAACAACTTTGTTCTTCCCTATTATTTTGTTTTTATGATTATGAATGCCTCTTATGAACAATGTTAGGGTTAGGATGAAATCCTCATGTCTTGATCTTTTCTTGATTCCTTAGAACTTCAAGAATATCTATGATATTGTTTCCCCTCAATAATATCTCTCTCCCATGAATGAATAAATATGGAAAGGAATAATCTTTCTTTAAAATCAAGGCTTTATAGTTTCTTTAATAACTATTATATGATATGATCTTTATGACTTCTAAACTATAAAACCACTTCAAGAATGTATCTATTATGATATTATGACATAAAATCTCTTGATTATGAATTATGATTTGGTGATATGTTTTTCATGACTTCAAGCTATGATACTTGAATGATTTAAATCATGTTTTTCTTATATGCAGTGTATGCTCATGTTCTATGCCATGTTATGGGTATTCTCGGGCCAACAATGGCATTGAGTGCCAACCACACCCATTGTCTAGGATGGAGGCATCACAAATTTGGTATCAAATCACTAGTTTCAAGTGTCCTAGAATGTGTATGAAGTCGTGTTTAATAGAGTCTTTCTTATGGTGTGAAGTGTGCCACATTTATAATAAGAAATCTAAATGAAATTAGGAAATACTACCCTTCTTTTATACTCTAGATCGTATAATAGATCTGGTCCATAAGAAACTAATTTTGATTCATGCATTACTCATGTTCCACTAACTATGCCTCACCTTTGAGGTGGTAGAAGTAATGAATCTAAAATTCTTATCAATGTGGTACTTTCAAATGCACTTATCAAACATGAAAGATATTTCAAAATAGCTTATGGGAAGTCCATTGGTGTATTTGAGTCTCTTGTTTCAAGTGGTATATTCTGGTATAAATGAATCACGCGTTTGAGCTTAAAGTAAGATGTACTCGCAAATTTTTGTCAAAACTTTGATACGGATGACACCCTTAAGTGGGAAAGTATGTATCTCAAGAAATGGGTAATGTAGTATTTTGAGGGATAATATGATTTGAGGTGATTAAGTCATAAATTGTAGAATGATTCCATAATCAGGAATGTAGTAGCCAAAAGGTGAAGATAATAATTGACTGAAGTATGTATCTAGAATTTTTTTTTTGTTATGTAAATAATGGAATGACATGTATATGCTGACAAAGATGTAATTAGATTCATGGTAGTAAGTAGAGAAAGGATTAACGGGTAAGATGACCTAAGTATACTTTAGGTAGGGTAGGATATCACGGTGGTTTGTCATTGGATTATTAATAATAAAGGAGAGAAAGTATAAGTCATGAATGAGAGGATAAGGTAGTCAAGAATTGACATATTTAGGCTATATCTTGTGATTCTGGAGAGAGGACCCCATAACACTCGTAGGGCAATGAGTTTAATTTTTTCAAAGAAGATATAATGAAAGGATAAGGGATAATGACATTGTGAAAAGATAATCTTCTTGGAGGATGTAATTAGATAAAATTTGATTAGAATTGACTATTTTGTCATGGATTTCATGTTTGCTACTAGACACTAGGCTTGAATTTTAGATGATCACCATGGTGAAAGATTGACTTTATGAGGTTGATAATAGTAGGTTGGGATTTGATCTAATAGGTTTGACATAGAGTATGAAAGAACTTAACAAATAACCTATGACATGTGTGAAGGTGTAAGCGTGATATATGTGAGCTCTTGATAAATGGGTAAATGGAGTCTAAGTCATTAGATAGAGGTGAAACCTTAAAAACTATAAAGGAAGATATATACCGAGGAGGTATATTGTTACATGAGATTCTACGTTTCGAAATCTTTGTGTCTCTAATTTAGTAGTCTTGAGTTATGAAAGGTGGAGAAATATTAGGTATAATTATTTTTGGTGTCCCTTAGAGCTAAATTGAGAGGATTATAGACAGACGATGTTGAGTTTCTTAGTATAGTTTTCAATTCATTTGAAATGGGTTAGGGATGTTAATGGGCGGGGCGGGGCAGTTGTGGGGCTGGTTTAGCTTAAACACACAATGACTCAACATGCCCCGCCCCGCATAATAGTGTTTTTTTGTTTTCAACCTGCTTCGCTCCACCCCATGATAACGCCAAATCCACCCTCTCAATCAAGAGATGATGTATGTAATCGTTGGCAATATAAGTTACACAACTATGAGTCGTGGTTGATCCAACAGGGATTAGGCACATATTAACCAAATTTTGTAATTCAATTCTGTCATGACCCAAATGACGTGAGTGGCACCCACACTAACCCTCTGGTTGGAGAATCATCTAACCCAAACCTTAACCTTTGTACTTAACTAATTTTTAAAAGAGATAATGCAAAACCAGCTTAACTAAACAAAGATAGTTGAATTTAAATAAGTATAAGTGTGGAATATCTAACTACCTATTACAGTATCCAAGAACTGAAAGTTACCCTACAAGAACTCTAATCAAAATCCATGTCTAAGATGTCCAAAAATAGCTAAAAATAGTACAGAGTTCCATCATTCAGAAGAAGGACGATAACTTGAGGAGGATCCACGGCAACCTGAGAAGTAGTGCTCACCCTTGGATCGATGTTTCAATTGCCTAGCCTAGACATGGTCGTGTCTCAGCCTCTGAAATGCAGTCTGCACTCAACAAAAGAAGAGTACAAGTTAGTATCAGTATAAACCACTATATACTGGTAGGTATCATAGGCTGACTCAGTTTTGAACAAGTATACAGTCAAATCAGATAACAACTAAAAGGTACTTCAATACTTAACATGAATTTCAGTCAATAAGTAATCATCCAATTCAAATCATCAATATTCATATCACGTTCATACAAGTCACATATGTATCATCACAATGATATAAGAATCACACTTTCACCAATCATATCACATGACATGAATCTATGTTCATTTAATCTTTACAATACACTTAGGATCATTAGCCTCACTTCAATTCATATTTCATCCCACAATACCCAATCCAGAAAACAAAGTAATAATAAAAGAGTGTGCACATATGCTAGGGGTCTTATTTTTGCCCAACTAGATATGACTTGCAGATGACCCTAGGCGTCTATATACCGTATTGTCTCATGGTACCCACTCCCAAATAAGTAACAACATCAATCTATATTGGCTTGTGGTACCCAATCGTAAATAAGTAACAATATCAATTTGTACCGGTTCGTGCTACCAATTCCAAATAAGTAACAATATCAATTTGTACCGGCTCGTGGTACCTGATCCCAACTATCAAATGAACCTACGATTCCAAGTTCTATCTCTCAGGATATAACACAGTACACTTACATCATTTCAAGTTCATTAATCAACTCATGAATACACAACTTGTTCATTCAAGAACAACATGAAAACAATCATCATTTCAAACATGTCCAAAAACAATCACAAGTCAAATAACTTAACCACATAAATGCACTAAAATAAGTCTCCACTCAAATTTAAACCGTAATCTACCTCGAGTGAAGAATTACCATCCGCAAGTTACTTCACAAACTTCCTTAAACTTAGGATTATTCAAGGTCTAAAAACAACAATTTACAAGAGTAATTAATTATTTACTCTTTATTTCAGGCCTTGAATATTTAACTCACTGATTCTACCCTTATCCGAGGTCTGTAGCATTTCCCAAGGGTCAATTATACATTATCTAGTCCTACCATAATCAAATAATCAACACCCAAAAGGTTTCTAGTTAAGTTACCCCCTTTTGCCATTTTTTGCTTAAAGGTCTTATCTTTATAGAACCTAAGGTTCCCCATTAGTCCTAATCATGTTAAAAACTATCAGTTTCATGCTAGGAATCATAGAAACACATCCTAGGATCAATTCTAGGTTAAATTACACCTACTCATGGAGTTTTACCCACTTTTCATACTTTTAGACCTCAAACCCAAGAATTCCATCATTAATGTTCAATCTAAAGGTTCTGCAAAGATTGTTGATCGATAAACAAAGAGGTTTACAGATTTACTTACCTAAAACGATTAAAAACACTTAATTCTGATAGAGATCACCTTTTTGAAGCTCTAAATGGTAACTTGGAGTTTATGGGAAAATAATACAGAAAACTGACTTAAGTGAAGGAATCTGTCCTGTTGCTTGTCACACCGAGCCGCGTCTTGCTACGATGAGAACGGCTCACTATGGTGACTCATCACGACAAGATCCTATCTCATCATAGTGAGTTGCAATTTTCAGAACATTGGAAACTCGCTCAAAACCCCTCATTTCACAATACACTTCATTTTCTCGACATCAGAGATTAATCCCAACCCAACAACTATCATAACTGGAGTTCTATGAACTTGATTTCCGTTCTAAAACTTCTTACGGGATCCTACATCACCTGACTATCCATAAATAGATACCACACTATCATACAATGAACCACGAAACCCCAACCATCTCTAAGGCACCAAATACTAGATTTCTATGAAATCTCACCCTAGCTTGAGATTCTACCAACTCTCATCTTAGGGATTTTTCTAGCCAGCCACTTATGTCCTCCCTTTACTATAATGATAGAATGGGTATGAATTCACTATTAGCTTGCACATTGTATAAAAATACCAATAAGTAAAAATGGGGGTTTATTTGTAACAAGTTTACTTAAATCAAGAGTAAAAAATTAGCAACCTAAAACAATTGTATCAATCAAGGATTGGAGTTCTAGGGGTGTGCTTTAGATGGGGTAGTAACTAAAATTGGAATTTTGTCACGACCCAACTACCGGGCCATGCGGGCACCTACTCTAATCCACCTAGATAGGAGAAACCTTACCACTCTAACCAACAGGCAATGCAGAAAAGAAAATAAACCATTAAATAAGTCTCTTAATACATGAGGAATCCCTTTAAAAAGTTTGGAAAATCTTTATAGAACAACTTTTGAAAATTACACAACCTTTAAAACTTGCGGAAATTTTTTAACAAAACAAACACCATCCCCATAACCTAGTCTAATCCGGTATAAGAGCTTCTACAAGATGAGCTTATAACATAAAATGGACACAACTCCCACCATAGAAGGAAGTAGGAGCTGCTGGAAGATCGCTACAATCATGAACCTGTGAAACATCACCAACCCTTCAACCAGACTATACCAAAAAGGTATAGCAAGAGTAGAGTCAGTACAACCACACGTACTGGTAGGCATCATCGGTCGACCCAAATCCACACGTACCATTGATGTGACGCTAATTTACGTCACTTTCGACTCCTTTTTACTAAGAACAATCGTACGTTTTCAAGCAACCGTTGTTGTTTTTGATGTTTTTATGTTGTATTTGTAGGAAATGGAAACAAATACGGAAACGGACGGAAATACGCGAAAAAGAGCAATCTGCCTAAGTGTGACGGCCTGAGTGACGGCCCGTCACACATGTGACGGTCCGTCACTGGGACCGTCACTCCAAGGCAGCAAAGGGACAGTGCTACTGCCTAAGGCTGACGGTCCAGGCGACGGTCCATCAAGGCAGTGACGGTCCGTCAGCCTGACCATCACGCTAAGGCAGTAGCTTACGTCGGCGACCCGCGTTTTGGGGATTCCTAGCCCGTTTTGGATTTGGTTTCTTTGACTCCTATAAATACCCTATGATAGGTTTATGTAATTAGAATTCACCCAATAGTTTTAGAATAGTTTTTAGTCGTTTTTTGAGAGCAACAACACGTTTTCGGATTCGTGAATTCGTGTTCTTGAGTTCTTGGTTGTTCTTGTTCTTGGATTATCGAAGAGTATTTTCATCATATTGTGTCACGACCCGATTTCTCGGTCATGATGGCACCTACAACCCCCGGTAGGTGAACCAATCCCTGTAGCCCAGAACAGCTAGTAATGGGCCACTATCTAACAAATAAGAGAACAAGACGAATAAAATAGATAACAGGTATACAAATATATACATATGCGGAAACTAAACCAAACCACAAGACCTGGTATCATAGTACAGAGCCAAACTAAATACATGGAGTACAGATAAACCAACACTATATATACAGATGTCTCTGAATGGTAATAGAGTACATGAAGCAAAAGATAAACTAAAGCTAAGCTCCGATCGTCAAGAGCCCACCTTCAGCCTGAAGTAGTCTCCAACAGATCTCCAAGCACAAATCACAACGACCTAGCGCCGATGGCCCACGCTAGGATCTGCACCCAAAGATGCAGGGGTAGGGGTGAGCACCAAATGCGAAGCATAAGGTACCCAGTAGGTATCATAGGCCGACTGGGCACATATAAGATAAAAGTGCAGTAATAGACAGAATAGAAGCAAGTAGTCACAGAAATCAACGAAAGGTACACAGGAACTAGCCCAGAGGGAAATCAACAGAACCACAGATGAGGCTAGTAAGCAAAATATACACACCAAAGGCACAG